>CM047740.1:25379885-25623943 GCA_026225825.1 Pistacia integerrima
CAGGAACTTTTTTCACTCTCATTTTGGCTTCTTCACCTTCAAAACGGCCAGACCTAAACCTAAAGGCAAAAATAGGATTGGCCCCGGTGAGTTAACGGCAACAGACGGAATCATTAAGGACTTTTATGATTTTATAAAACTCGAATTCTCTTCCAGGTGAAGAAAGCCAAAATAGATAATAAATTTTGAAAAATATTACACCCACAACCTTTTCTTATAAATTTTTTTTTATAATCCCGACGTGACAGTTCATAATAAATCAGTTCGTAATGGATCTTATCTGGGTCCCAAAAAAGATTATCAGTGTAGCATTGCTCATAAATTTTATATCAAATTATTGAGTTAATTAAGTTTATTCATTTGATTTGTTTGACAATAGATGGTTATTTAAAGCACTATATAATTTTGCTTAGATACCATATTATTATTAACATATTAAAAAAAAATGGTTAAAGTTTGCATATGCATTTGATTCATTACCAATTCAATGTAACTTTTTAGTTTTCGCCATTACTAAGAGATAACCTAAAAGATTAGCTTATTAGGAGACATTGTTTAATCATGTCTATGAACACAAAAACTTAAATATTATTTGTATATCTATTAAAACTTATAGCTAAATAATTATAATCCCACTTACGAATGATTTCCATTAATACCTCAACATGGTTTTAAGCAATAACAAAATGACACATTAATAATAAAAAGGGAAAAAACATAGAAATTTGAAAACAAGAAGTAATGTTGAAAACGAATATAAATTGCGTAAAAAGTGTATAATGAAGAGAAAGCAATAACAATGACATCATGTATAAGGCTAACATGAATCATCCCATCTTTCTATTCTTATCCAAAGTATAATTTCCTGTTTTCTGTTCACTATTCGAAAAAGATTGCCGTTTTAGTATTTTACCATAAGCAAATGAAGGAAGTTCTATACAGTTTTGGAAATCAAGAGATTTTTCGGTTTTTAGATAAGAAATAATGGCTAGGGTAGACAAATATTTAAATTGATGTTAATATTAGTACAAAAATGTATCGTTCATAGATGATGGAAAAATGTGGTCCTCTCCATGATCTATATTTGTATACCTATACCAAAAGACATTCTCAGAATTCTATCCAATTTGATCAAATCTTGTTCAGAATAGTAGCACCCTTAACTAATACATATTGACAGAAAACCACAGCCTCCCCCTTCAGACGGAATCATAAGAAATCCCCGATGCAAACATGTTGTCAAAAATCACAGAAATATCATCGGGTATCTCTATGCCCCAGCTGAACCTATCAAAAAAGGCCTGTTTGGAGAGAGCCAGCAGCTCTGGAATGTCCAAGTAGTCTGCGGCCTGCAGAACAAAAAACAGAACATACAGTTGTTACAAAACCTCGTGTTAAATCAAACAAAACTGAGGCAGAACATAGCTGTGCCAATACTGATAAGTGATCTGAAACAAACCCTAAACACCAAGAAAATAGACAAGAGTGTTACACAAGAAAGTAAACTAAAATAGAAGTCTAGCACAACGCAGCTACATGTACAATGCAATACCATCTGCAAGTTAATTTTCTCCAACCTCATTCATCGGCAATACAGGTTCTCTCCCCACTAAACTCAACAGGCCCCAATGTATTTTCAGCACCAAAGTAAAATTCCAAGCTCATACAGCTATAGAAACAAAAGACCAAACCACTGCTTCTTCATAAAAACCAGAAAATAACATCCATAAAACAATGTGGCTACAACAAATTCCGTCCAGAGGATATATTTCAGCTTTCAAAAGTTTAATCAAACTACAATTATTAACTCAATAAAACATACAACACACCACAAGTGATCTGAAACAAACCCTAAACACCAAGAAAATAGACACAATGTTACACAAGAAAGTAAACTAAAGTAGAAGTCTAGCACAACGCAACCACTACTTCTCTTCATAAAAACCAGAGAATAACATCCATAAAACAATCTGGCTACAACAAATTCCGTCCAGAGGATATATTTTAGCTTTCAAAAGTTAATTAAACTAATTATTACCCAATAAAACCCCCCTTAAATAACAATAAGTAAAGCATACAACACACCAGAAAAGAATAATAAATATATATAAAATCACTAAAAAAATTAACAAAGAATTTCCATAAACAGAAACACGTAACACAAAAATTACTACGGATGCGTTTGGTTCATTATTCTGATACCTTTTAGAATAATATTTTGAAAAAAGTAAAATTAAGTGGATATTACAATGTCTAATTTGAAAATTAATAAAAATACTTCCTATGTTTGTTTATTTACTAAACACCCTTATAATAAAATATTGAAAATTAACAAAAACACTTCCACTTAAATACCAACAGCAGACCACCACCGCTGGAGGGTGGCCAGAGTCGCCGTATTGGGGCACGACCGTGGATCTGGTCGGAAAAAACCAGATCTACGGATAGATCTAGCCATTGACTGGCCGCATTTGGTCGTAAAAAACGGCCAAAGATATGACCGTTGTCGATGGTCAACGACAGCCATATCTTCGACGTGTTGAAGACTGGTTACGGCCAAAGATCTGGCCGGAAAAGGCTAGATCGGCATACAACCGACCAGATCTAGCCGGTAGTACGCCATTATACCAGATTCCAGCCAGTTTCCAGCGATATGGATTGCTGAAGTGTTTTTGTGGATTTCTAAATTTTTTTTTTAGGAGTATTTAATTAAATTAACAAATCTAAAGAGTTTAACCAGAATCAAGTATCTATAATATTTTGAGAATAATATAACACTGAAAAATCGTGTACCAAACGGGCCTAAGATACTTACACGAATGAGGTCAAAGAGAGTGTGCTGGTCAACCTTGACGAACGTAGCGTCCCAGATCTTGAGCTTCTCCTTAGCTGCCGACCTCTTGCTCTGCACCTCACGAAGATCCCTATCAGCGTCAGCGGCAGAAGCAGCCAATATCTTCTGGAGTTGGCAAAGATCGGCTAGAGAAGACGCAAAAAGATCTTCATAAATAAGGCCCTGATGATGGTCCAGGTACAGGATGACCATACGGAGGACCCTGCTGTTAATCTTATGTAACGTGAAGACGTTACCAGCTCCGTCTTCATCGATCACCTGTTTGATCGTCCCACACCGGATGGCGATGGCTTTATCGATCTTAAAATGGACGCCGTCAGAGCTAATGAGGGTAACCTCCTTTCTTGGTGATGGCATGGTATTGCTAGGGTTTCAAAGTGGAGAGGCTTTGTTGGCTTTTCTTTGATTTTTTGGGTTTGAAAAGAGAAGCGATTTGTAGAAAGAAGGGCGGGCAGATCTGTTGGTTTACAAAAGGGCCTTGGACTATGGCATAAAGGTTCTACTGCTTTGCAGGGATTGGTTTTGCTCTCGTTACAAAGCTTAACTATCAAGTAATTATTATTTTAAGTTTCTTTTTTTTTTTTTTTTCGAACAATACGAAGGGTCCTCTTCAAATAGACTTTCAACCCAAAAGATTCCCTCCTACATAGCTATGTGAAAAGGATTTGATCTCATTTCTCTCCTACCATAGAGAACGGAAATTTAATTATTAAAATTTGAAACTCTTTTCTACATAACCATTCGCTTAAGCAATATAAATTTATTATTTAAACAATATAAGCTTATTTATAATCTTATTTTTTAAATGATAAAGTTTAAATCACTTAAACAATAAAAATTCATGACTATTTAATTCATTATAAACTTAAAATGATGTTTTAATAATATGACCGAAAAGGAAATTTAATCAAAATAACATTTCAAGTAAAAACCCCCCTAATTGAATTGACTGGTTTCAACAGGTCACATTATAAAGGCTAATAGCCGCGAGTGGGAATGAGCTACTAAGCAACTGTTGTTTCCTCTTTCCACCGACAGTTGATAAAAAGTAAAAACGCTGCTAGAAGTTGATTATGGCTCATTGGTTTTCTAACTGTTTCTTGACAAGTAAGGAATTGACCAATTCTTCACCATTTAAGAAGTAAAAATCAACCATGTCCGATGAATGAAGCTGATATAGATTTTTATATGTTCAACTTTGAATTAACAGCTAAATGCATGGTTGAGTATGCATAGCTGATATAACTGGTTACCATGCATGTTGGAATGCTGGGTCGATAATGATAGAAAAAGCAATAAAACCGAAAATTCATATGATTCATGCGATAGGATCATCATTTTATGATCCATTTCCAAAAGATAAAAATATTGCATGCAACTTTTCTAAATTGTGCAGTCAAGATCAGAAATTAATACAGTAAAACCCTGTAAGAATTAGAATCAATAGTTTCAATAACTGGTTACCAAGTCAAGGCAGCACCAAAAAAAGTATCAGGAACTTCTAACTGAGATGTACATGGTGATCAAAGTAATCAGAAAAACCCTCAAATCTAATATGTCTCCTTCACTGAAGCCATCTAAACCAGTTCGCATCTTTAAACGAATTAGTGAGCAACCGAATTCAGAAACCTAATGATCCTGACAGTGACCAACTTTACACAATTAATAATTGGCATCAGTTTTTCCAATTCTTTTGGGCCAACAGGTACTCAGTGGAGCATTCAAATTTGAAAGAGGATACTAGATCACCAACACATAAGATGAAATCAAGGTCTGATTACCTAGTCTACCAGACAATTAAGTTTAAAAGAAGGTTGTGATAAGCATTGTCACTTAAAGAACCATGTGCTCCATGAGACATCCAGAACAATTTATAGCCATTTTACAGGAACTGAAACATCTGTAACTCAAATTGGCTTAAAGCAGACTCTAAACAAAACAGTGTGCAGATAGTGTGGTATATCTTGCGGGAGTTCTTTTTAGTGGGTCAGAGCATCTTGGAGCATTAACTTGTGTTCTAAAAGGGAACATTTGAAAAGTTCAACTGTTGGTGTAACATAGGATTTCAATATGATCAGGATATTCCAAGTTAAAACTTTAAACTAAAAAGTTTGCACAAGCAAACAAAATAACAAAACACCTAATGGTAAAATTCCTACAAAAAGTACATGAGCCAAACGTATGTTCAAGCTAGCAGATTGGGCCTAAATGCCCAGGTTGTAATTCTATCACATCTAAACACAGGATGAGCAACTATAAGTTTGAAACCGACCCAAAGGTTAGAAACTACTTACGCATGTGCCTGTTATTTGCCCAGTTGCAATCTTTGAAAATGTGCCACAAGGATAGAATAAGGCCTTTATACCTGCAATGGGGACAAGCTGCTTAGACACTGAGCAAATATTTGGAATATACAAGATTTCAATTCAGCAGCATGTATTTCTCAATTCATCATCTACAGGATGTGACTCTAGTCATAGAGTCGAAAGAGACAAAATGAAACTAGGGATAGCCTTCACTATCATTAATGGGTAGGAGGTGAATAAATGTAGCTATGTAGAAACAAAGGCATATTCCAGATCTCAATGTTACAGCTAAAACAGAAATGCAATGGGCATGAAACAGACCACCATATGACAATTGACTACACTAATAAAATACAATCTCCAAAAGACAATCTAAAGTGATCAACAGCATGAGAGGACATACACAGAAGAGGTTCAGAACAACAGCCGAGCAGATCAGTATGCCATTCTTCATGCTGATAAGAGACCCTTCTTGACAGTAGATCCTGTCCTGATGAAACTGAAGATGTGTTTCTGAACAGAAAAGGTGGCATCACACTTTCAGCATCCTTTGTTATACTAGCTACAATATCGAAACTCATAATAATGCAAACAAACAGATGCTTAAGGACAATAGGAATACATATGAACTCTAGTGGGCACAGCCTAAATCCCAACTGCTTCGGATAAAACTAGTCACATTTTCAAATCCTGTGTATCAATTCAAACCATATTATCTAGTCAAAAGTGCAGTTACTTTTTGTTATTATTAAAATCATGTTATTGATACATATTATAGAACAATTATATGAAAGATATAAGGTGATATATACAGACTACCCCACATGCAAACATGAGCACTATTAATTAACTGTAATGTGCGTTCAACCTAAGAGGCACAAAAGCAGACAAGAATATATAACCTGGAAGTCGTGCGAGAATCTACTTTTTTAGGAGAGTGCTCATGATACGAATAATGTTTCTCACTATCAGCATCAGAATAGTTGCGCTCTACTTTCTTAGAAACTTTTTTTGGAGAACTCTCTTCCGGAAGAGGACCAGCTGCAGCAATTTCTGTAACATCAATCAAACGCTGAATCACTTCAACCTCGTTCACATCCATATTAGCCTGTGATAGTTGCAATTCTCGTTGAAGCTTTTCATTTTCCTTTTTCAATATTTCATTAAACCCCATTTTTGGGTAGGAAGAAGATAAAGTCTTTTTAAGAACCATAGTTTCATGTTTTGAAGGTTCTCTTATCTATTTTGTACTAACTGAAAGAGATCATGATCATGCAGTGACAGAGAATTAGTACCGTGATGTTCAATGTCTTACGAAGCTTCCTTCTAACGCAGCAAGTGTAGCAACAGCATGATAATATCAACGAGTATGCCATAAGTTCATCTTCTGCAGAAGCTGATGAACACGGAACCACAATTACAACATGTAAGCTTTTAAGTGATTATAGCCACAAATGAAATTTAAAAAATGTTGGAATGCTGGGTCGATAATGATAGAAAAAGCAATAAAACCGAAAATTCATATGATTCATGCGATAGGATCATCATTTTATGATCCATTTCCAATGAATTGAAATATTGCATGCAACTTTTCTAAATTGTGCAGTCAAGATCAGAAATTAATATGGTCAAACCCTGTAAGAATTAGAATCACTAGTTTCAATAACTGGTTACCAATGTCTCCTAACAGTCAAGGCAGCACCAAAAAAATATCAGGAACTTCTAACTGAGATGTACATGGTGATCGAAGTAATCTGAAAAAAAAATCCTCAAATCTAATATGTCTCCTTCACTGAAGCCAGCTAAACCAGTTCGCATCTTTAAACAGACTAGTGAGCAACAGAATTCAGAAACCTGATGATCCTGACTATGACCAACTTAACACAATTAATAATCGGCATCAGTTTTTTTCCAATTCTTTCAGGCCAATAGGTACTCACTGGAGCATTCAAATTCTAAAGAGGATGCTAGATCACTGACACTGAAGATGAAATTGTAGAACATTGTACGTAGTCTACCAGACAGTTATGTGCTCCATGAGGCATCCAGAACAATTGTAGAACAAATTAGAACATTGAAATCACCAGTTTGTTGTACAATGCGTTCATTTTAATAATAGAATTTCTCAGCCTTCAACTTAGAACTTGAAGTTGTTATTCCAGTTCAAATCATAATATAATACTGTACAAGGATACGATTCCTGCTCGGTCGAAATACGTATGAACAGTGTAGTTTCGATTTGAACTGTTCAAAATGTTATGGGGCAACCTAAAATAATAGCAAGTCATCGGATTAATTGGGTGTGGAAAGAAAGCTTGCAAGAAGAGCTGAAAGTTGGTTAGAAACTTGGGGTTGCTCAACAACCTGTGTGTGGACAATTCATTTTGATTTTGTCCAATTAATTACATCATTCAGTATTAAATACTATTAATATTGCATTTTAATTGAATATTAACCTCTGTGTGCATTTTAATTAATTGGATTGGGCTGGAATTAACAGAAGTGGGCCACTGGAGAGCTTTTCTGGAATATGGGCTTGAGCCCCAGCAGATTTGCTGAAGCGGGCCACAAAGAAGGCAATTATAAGCGGGCCATAAAATAAAAAAGATAATAAATACGAAGTATCATCTTCTTCTCTAAACCTGGAAAGGAAAAAGTTGCCAAACCACTCTTCACAATAATGTCTAATAAAAATAATCATCAAAACAAAGCCTGAAAGATAAATAACAAAATCATAAACTAGAAGATAAGGTAAATACAGGAAACCGTGACAAAGACAAAATGATAATGAAAGTAAAACCCAAACCAGGTGATCGATAGGGAACACAAGCACAGCTTTCTACAGACTGCAAGACTGGGTAGCTAAACACATGCAATTCAAATTAATAACTTCAAGGAAATATATTGTTCAATTATACTCTGTTAAAACGAATTAAAAAATTGGAACACAAGATAATATGTTAATTCAATTCTTACGGCAACATCCATCAAGAAAAAATAAGGGGAATGTTTATTTTCTGGTTGACATTAGAGATTTGTATAGCATGAATTGGTCAGTACATTACTCGTGTGTTCATCAACTTTATTCATTTCAATTTGTCCCATCAAACAATGAGAACTGATAAAAGAATCTGTAAGCTGTATCCAGAACTGAATAAGTACAGGATCAAAGGCACCGAAATTAACAAACAACAATAAGAAACCATGTGTATAAAGAATTAACAAATGAGAAGCTACAGTTGATTTGCCTCAGGCTCTTACTCAAATCTGATGATATCCAGTTCCAAAAGATCAATTTTCCCTTGAAATATATCAGATAGTCGCGGAACCTGTTCCTGATAACTTGGACAAAAATGTGTCTATCAAATACTTTTCAGAGGACATCGACACAGAAGACATACTAAAATTCACTCCAAAATGTAGTTCAAATTAAGCAAGACTACCTATCAATCCCCTTCACTGATGTCAGAGTCTCAATAAACATATCCTCTTTCCAACAAGGAATTTGACTTCACCACTGCATACCTGAAATCCACCTCCAGTGCAATGGAGATTGATAGAATATTGTAATTACAATTATACAGGAGGACACATCAACCAAACAAAGAAGTTGCGCAAGAAAAAAATATCACAGCATCACATCTATAATATTGTTCAAGTCAATCAATATCATTGATTCATCTCTTTCTCTGACCTCCAAGCTTTACTGTAAGTTGCTAGTAAGGAAGGGCTTTTTAGAAACTCAAGGGACCTGGAGTAAATCAAAACCACATAACTGAGATTCAGATCTGCATCTACTATTCATGTAACAAATTAGCACATTTTATATATAAACTAGAGTATACAGTCAAATGCAAATTGTAAAGTGCTGAAAATAATGTTGCTCGGCAGAACTAAGTGAAGTAATTCAACATTGTTCAATAAACTACAAAGCTGAAAAGTGATAATCACCAATTAGAGATCATACAATCGTTTTAGGTATGGAAAGTTGACATGCTACAGTTTGCTGGAAGATATTCATATCCAGATCCAGATCCTTAAAGCCTTCCTTCCTTTGATAGATATTCATCAGTTCAGGAACCTGGCCCAAGTATTTTGTCACAAACCTATCCAAGAATAGCTTCTCAACAGGTTTTGCACATGTACTTAGGCTCAAATTTTTCTTCACCAACCCCTTTGATTGCAGAACTTTAATAACCAAACACCTTGGGATTATCCTCTTCTCCAAACCCATAAGAAAAACGTCTGGATACAAGACAATATCCGTGGACTGCCAACCCATCTTGTTCACAAGAAAATCCATTGCATTTATTATTTTGCTTTCAGAGGCATTCAAAAAGATGGGGCAATTTCTGAACGCATACATAATGTCCTCATCAGACCACCCCCACCCCCTGAAAATATTAAACTTCTGCTCCAAAGTTGATTGACTCATTGAAGCAAACACCTGCATTGCATGGATGAACCCACATTTCTGAGGATCAAAACCCATTTCAATAACCTGCTTGACATTTTTGTCAAACTTCTCACGTTTTTGGAAGACTATAGGGGCATAACATATTAAAATCAGTGCAATAAGAGTGTCAGGCATTCCAAATTCTCTTAGGACTGTAAGTTTCGGAGACACGTTCTTTGGCAAATCTATATGAAAGAGCCATGATTTTTTTCTAAAAAATTTGATAACATTTTCATCGGAGAGAAGCACACTTTTGAGGAATTTATAGTTAGGAATGAGCAGATTTTCCAAACTGCGACCCAAAATAGCTGGATTTGAAGAGCAAACACTCGCAAGCTCAGCATCTGTTACCCCAAAAGAGTTAAAAAAGTCAAATTTAGGCAATATTGACCTCTCAGGAATGGCTAAAAGTACACGAGGGCGCATTCCAACAACTTTGATTATATGGGCGGCCGTAAATCGGTGGCTTCTTAGAACTTTCAGGACCAAATCTGGTCGTTCAGCAGATCGAAGCTTGATTCTTTTGGAGACAGATTTTGCCTTTTCCGGGGACAACCCACATGAATTTATGAGGTATGACACAGTAAATGAGTGGTCCTTTTCAACTTGTTCTATATTGGTTGAGAATGATCTCATGCTAGTGGGCAACAAACCCAAACACAAATCGGCATGATTAGTGCCTAAATTTTGGACGACACACCTATAAATATTTGGTAAAACTTGTGCATACACTAGCTTTCTATACACAAAACCACACATCATAATCGTTGAAAAATATTAATAACAATGTATAGAAGGTTTTGCTCACTCACTAGCTTGAAGAGTAGAGGAGAAGAAGAAGAAGACACCTCCGCCAACTGGTGTTAGAAGCAAACGAACATGACAATTTGTGCTATTACAACCAAGAAAACAATCCTTTTCATATGAGAATCTTCAGATGAGGAACTTTTTTCACTCTCTTATTGACTTCTTCACCTTCAAAATGGCTGGACCTAAACCTAAAGGCAAAATTAGGATTGGCCCCGGTGAGTTAACGGCAACAGACGGAATTGGAATCGTTAAGGACTTCTATGATTTTATAAAAGATATCCTTCTACTCGAATTCTCTTCCACGTGAAGAAAGCCAAAATATATAATAAATTTTATATCAAATTGTTGAGTTAATTAAGTTTATTTATTTGATTTGTTTGGCAGTTTTTGCCTTTATGGTAAATTAGTTTGTTTAGCAATTTTTACCAAATACAGGTTTGTTTCCCTATTTTAAAAATACTATTATATTTTATTCAATTATTTTAAACTCCCTAGTTCGTTAATTTAACAAACACTCCAAAAAAAGTTTAGAAATTAACAAAAATACCCTTACTAAACCACATTTGTAAGATTCCGATCACCTGCCGAGGAAGGTGGTTAGAATGCAGTAAAATGACACTATCGGTTGGATGTGGTGGTAGTGGTGATACGCCTTTTCAGCCAGTCCACAGTGGATCTTACCGAAAAAAGCTAGATCTTTGGTTGTAACTAATCGTCAATGACGTTCATATCATTGGCTATCGTTGACGACCAAACACGACATCCAGTCAGTCGTGTGTCGATACAGTGACTCCGACCACCCTACAACACTGGTGGTTGGCTGCCAGTATTTAATGGATAGGTAGGGGTATTTTTGTTAATTTTCAATGTTTTATTACAGGCGTGTTTAGTAAATTAACAAACCTATAAAGTATCTAAATAATGAACCAAGCGCACCCATGTTATTATTAACCTATTAAAAAATTGTTTTTTTTCTTAATTTAGTTGAATGATTAAAAAATATTGAATGAACAATAATGTTATATTTATAACCGAGTCATACAATTAGACAAAAAACTGTAGATAAAGTAGTCAGTTTACATGAATTTTGGAAAAAATAATGTTGAAAACAAATGTAAATTGCGTAAGAAGTGTATTATGAAGAGAAAGCAATAATAATGATATGAACCATCCCATCTCTCTATTCTTATATCCAAAACAACAAGATTTTGTTACGTCATTCGATGTACAAATTCGGTACACTACCATCGGTGGCTGTATTATTTTCTTTTATATATTATATACGGGGTGGGTCAGGTCGAGGATTAAAACTCCTACCATCCCCACCTTTATCCTCAAAAAAATCGGGGAATTCCTACCCCATACGGGGCGGGTCGAGATGGGCTTCAGAATTTCGAGGCCCAATACCATGCCTATCTATAGTTATTAGAAGCTTTGCAAAACGAGAAAGGAGGCAAGGAGTTTAAGTAGATAGAGTGGTTGTCAACAAATGTTCTCTGCTGCTCAAGTCAACGGAAGGTTCAATGAAGAAGCTCTATAACAATGGTGAAAATTGGAAAGGAAAAAGATGATGGGTAGGAGGATAGTCCCAGGATTGGAGATCGCACCTTTAGGATGGTTCCACGTGTCCCAGGGTTGCTATGGGTTTATACTCCTTAAACTCATTCCATTGATCATTTATTAAATTATAAGAGTAATTTGGTCTTAATATATGTTGATGACATTGATGTAACACAAAAGAATCCGGTGGATACCTTTCCCAACTCAGCCAACAACAACAGAAACGAGCAAGCAACAAAACAATATAAACCCAGAAAATCAAGACAACCAACACTTCTATTGATAATCCAAAAACAAAATAAAAATACACAACAAAAGAGTCTAGCCGAAACCAATTAAAAAAGAAGATCAAACAAACAGAAAACTCAACAAAGGAAACAAGGATAATGTTGGACTTCGAAGGCTAATTCCTCCCTAATCCCTTCTATTTTCTTCTCCCCCTCATCTGCTCTCTCCCTCTCTTTTTATCCTCCAGCTCTCTCTCTCTCTCTCTCTCTCTCAACTGAATTTCTTTGCTGTCCCAATCCCCAATCACCACCTGTCCCAACCTACACCCATGGAAATTTCCTGCCAATATCCCTTCAATCCACTACGTTCCTACACCCTCATCATCAAGTCTCAACAGAGTGTTATTACTAAAAGAGTAAACACTAGAAGAGTAAACAACGTTTACCCACCCAAGGTTTGGCGAATCTCCTAATTCCCACCCTTGATTTCATACATTCCAAGTTCTCACCTCCGGTTTCATAAATTTCAAGTTCCCACCAATGGTTTCATCTCACCGGATGGTGGTTGCTCACCGCTGATCGTCCGCCACCCATTTGGTTTTGCGGACGACAAGAAGAGGGAGATTGAAGAAAAATGTGTTATCGAAATAAATTTGAAAGAATGATGGTTATTTGTCTATACATTTGGGGGTTAAAAAATAATTTATAACTTTATTTGTCAATGGCAATTTAGTATTAGCACTATCTATATTGTGTCAGAACCAAAAATTACTAACAGTGTTAATTTAAGGGTGGGTATCTAGAATTTATGAAACCGTAGGTGAGAATCTGGAATTTATGAAACCATGGATGGGAACTTAGAGATTGGCTAAACCTTGGGTTGGTAAATGCCGTTTACTCTTAACTAAAACATATTTACAGAAAACTACAGCCTCTCCCTTCAGACGGAATCAGACCAACTCCTCCCTCTCCGAGATAAAGTCAAAAATCCCAGAAATATCATCGGGTATCTCTATCTCCCACCCAAACCTATCAAAAAGAGCCTTTTTGGTGAGGTCCAGCAGCTCCGGAATGTCCAAGTAGTCTGCGGCCTGCAGAACAAAAAATCAAACATACAATTGTTACAAAGCTGAGACAGAACATAGCTGTGCCAATACTAATAAGTGATCTGAAACAAACCCTAAACACCAAGAAAATAGACACAAGAAAGTAAACTAAAGTAGAAGTCTAGCACAACACAACTACGTTTAAAATGTGCTGCATACCCACTCCAGTGTCTCAAACACACACAACCAAAACAGTAACAGTCACCAATAGAGAAACCCAGAAACACACAGAAGAAAACTGCACAAACCCAGAAATATATATATCTTGATGCTAAAGCTGATCTGCACTAAGTCAACAACAACTTCAGCTCAGCAAACATTAACAAGTAAGATTAACAATTGAAGGATAGAACCAAACAAAACAAAATGAACATCAACAAGTAAGATTAACTAAAAGAAGGATAGAACCAAACTAACAGATCGAGGGAAAAAAAAAAAAGAGGTAGTTACTCGAATGAGATCAAAGAGCGTGTTCTGGTCGACCATGACGAACATCGCGTTCCAGTGATTTTGCTTCTCCTCAGCCGCCAACCTCTTGATCTGAACCTCACCTAGATCCCTATCAGCATCATCGACAGCAGCGGCGGCAGTAGCCACAGCAGCAAGGTATCTCGTCTTGCGGCCAAGCAGATCGTCTATCCCATGACAAATTAAACGCTTTTCTCTCTCGAAGCGCGAATAATTCTCCATGAAAAAGAGGGTTCGATCGAGGATCTTGCTCGCAGCCTTATGTAACGAGAAGACGTTACCTGCTCCGTCTTCATCGATCATCCGTTTGATCGTCCCAGACTGGATGGCGACGGCTTTGTCGACCTCAAAATTGACGCCGTCAGAGCTAATGAGGGTGACTTTCTCCGACTTCATGGTATTGCTAGGGTTTCAAAGGGGGAGAGGCTTTTACGGGCTTTAAAAGTCAGGAAAGAGAAGCGAGTTGTAGAAAGAGCTGGGCGGCGGGAACTGTTGATTTATACAAGGGCCTTGGAGCTTAACGTAACCACTAAGTAAATTATTATTTTTATTTTTTATTTTTTGAACCCAAAACATTCCCTCATACATAACATAGCAATGTGAAAAGGAATTGATTTAATTCTCTCCCACCACCTTGAGAAAAAGAAACCAGTTGTTCATGATTACCATTGAATTCACTGGTCTGGTCCATAAATCTGAGTCATAGTTGCGAGTCGGAATAGAACTAGTAAGTAAACCAATTCTCAACATGCTTAATCAATTTGATTGAATTGATGAGATGTCCTATCAACAGTAACCAGCAACCGTAGTAAAAAGTAAACACACAGCTACAAATTCTGAGTTGTAAGTTATTAAACTTTGAATTAACACCTAAATGCAGTAGCCTTTACTCATGTCAAATGTGAATGCATAGATGAGTATGCATAAGCTTCAACAAATCACCCAACTCATGCGCCCATGGCATAAATGTCACATAATTTGCAACGGAACAAACATCACATTTTACACACATGATGATACGATGACTTGTGGACCCAATTTTAAGAGGAATCACTCCTCGGCATGATCTTCTTAAAAAAGGTAAGCTAAAATACTCAGTGAATGAGTGTTCGGAGAAACACTTCTAAAACATTTCAATATACAGCAATAACGTTCATAACTAACACTAAAATCTCTTTTCTATTACCATTTTACAGCATTATCTATTTCTCACAAATAGATAATTATTCTTACAATATTCGCTTCTGGTATGCTTTTAAAAAAAAAAAAAAAAAAAAGCAAATTTGCATGCCAGTCAATGAGTAAAACGGGCGGGGCCTTCTTTTTCAAAATACACCAGCAGGAATAGGGTATATATATATGAAGAGCTCCTATATTTTATTAATGCAAGAAAGTAATCACTATTAATGTAATTAATGCATTGCTAACATAATCAAATAGGATAATTAAAGCAACATTAATACAAATATTTTGATTGATTATTAGAATATATTTAGGATTTGCCGTATGTTTATGTTCCAACATTGCACATGGGTAAAATGAAACTTATACTCTATTAAAACAAACCAGGTGATCGATAGGGAACACAAGTACAGCTTTCCATAGACTGCAAGATTGAGTAGCTAAAAACATGCAATTCAAATTAATAACTTCAAGGAAATGTACTGTTATATTATACTCTGTTAAAACAAACTAAAAAAATTTGGAGCACAAGATAATATGTCAAGTCATTTCTTACAGCAACATCCATCAAGAAAAGATAAGGGGAATGTTTATTTTCTGGTTGACATGGGGCAAACAACAGAACCAAAATAGAGATTTTTATAACATGAATTAGTCAGTATATTACTCCTGTGTATTAAACAATGAGAGCTGATAAAAGAAGCTGCCAGCTGTATCCAGAGCTGAATAAGTTCAGAGCCAAAGACACACAAAATAACAAACACCAATAAGAAAACCATGTGTATAAAGAAGTAACAAATGAGAAGCTACAGTTGATTTGCCTCAGGCTCTTGCTCATATCTGATGATGCCCAGTTCCAAAAGATCAATTTTCCCCTGAAATATATCATATAGTTGCGGAACCTGTTCCTGATACCTTGGACAAACATGTGTCCATCAAGTACTTTTCAGAAAACATCAGCACAGAAGACATACTAAAATTCACTCCAAAATATGGTTCTTGTTAAGCAAGACTACCTATCAATCCCCTTCACTGATGTCACAGTCTCAATAAACATATCCTTTTTCCCACAAGGAATTTAACTTCACCATTGCATACCTGAAATCTGCCTCCAGTGCAATGGAGATTGATAGAATATTGCAATTACAATTATACAGGAGCACGCATCAACCACACAAAGAAGTTGCGCAACCAAAAATATCACAACATCACATCTATAATAATGTTCAAGTCAATCAATATCACTGATTCATCTCTCTCTGTGACCTCCAAGCTTCACTGTAAGTTGCTAGCAAGGAAAAGCTTGTTAGAAACTCCAGGGACTGGAGTAAATCAAAACCACATAATTGAGATTCAGATCTGCATCTACTACTCATGCAACAAATTAGCTTAAAAGTTTACCACATTCTAAATATGAACTAAAGTATACAATCAAATACAAATTGGAAAGTGATGAAAACAATGTTGCTCTGCAGAACTAACTGAAGTAATTCAACATTGTTCAATAAACTACAAAGCTGAAACGTAATAATCACCAATTAGAGATTATACAATCGTTTTAGGTTAGGAAAGTTGACATGCTATAGTGTTCTGGAAGAAACATAGATCTCCAGATCCTGAAACTGAAAGCCTTCCTTCCTTTGATAGATATTCATCAGTTCAGGAACCTGGTCCAAGTATTTTGTCACAAACCTATCCAAGAATAGCTTCTCAACAGGTCTTACACATGTACTTAGGCTCCATTTTTTCTTCAGCAACCCCTTCGATTGCAGAACTTTAATAACCAAACACCTTGGGATTACTCTCTTTTCCAAACTCATAAGGAAAACTTCTGGATACAAGGCAATATCTGTGGACTGCCAACCCATCTTGTTCACAAGAAAATCCATTGCATTCATTATTTTGCTTTCAGAGGCAATCATACAATTGGGGCATTTTCTGAACACCAACATAATGTCCTCATCAGACCATCTCCACCCCCTGAAAACGTCTAATTTCCGTTCCCAAGTTGATTGACTCATTGCTGCAAACGCTTGCATCGCATGGATGAACCCACATTTCTGAGGATCAAAACCCATTTCAATAACCTTCTTGACATTTTTGTCAAACTTCTCACATTTTTGGAAGACTATAGGGGCATAACATGTTAAAATCAGTGCAATAAAACGATCGGGCATTCCAAGTTCTCTCAGGACTGTAAGTTTCGGAGACACATTCTTTGCCAAATCTTGCTGAAAGATCCCTGATTTTTTTCTAAACGATTTAATAACATTAGCATCAGAGAGGAGCACACTTTTGAGGAATTTATAGTTAGGAATGAGTAGGTTCTCCAAACTGTGACCCAAAATAGCTGGAGTAGAAGAGCAAACACTCGCAAGCTCAGCATCTGTGATCCCCAAAGATTTGAAAAACTCAAATTTAGGCAAAATTGACCTCTCAGGATTGGTTAAAAGTAAACTAGGGCGCCTTTTAACAAGTTTGGTTATATGGGCAGCTGTAAATCCATAGTTTCTTAGAACTTTCAGGACCGAATCTGGTTGTTCAGCAGATTGAAGCTTGATTCTTTCGGAGACAGATTTTGCTATTTCTGGGGACAACCCACATGAGTTTATAAGGTATGACAAAGTAAATAAGTAATCCTTTCTAACTTGCTCGATTTTGGTGGACAATGAGCTAATGCTAGTGGACAACAAACTCAAACACAAATCCACATGATTAGTGCCCAAATTTTGGACGACACACCTATAAATATTTGGTAAAACTTGTGCATATGCTAGCCTTCTATACACAAAACCACACATCGTTATCGTTGAAAAGATTAATAACAATGTACTGAAGGTTTTGCTGAGTATGTAGATTTCACTCACCAGCTTGAAGAGTAAAGGAGAAGAAGATGACACCTCCTCCAACTGGTATCAGGAGCAAACGAACAAGTCCTATTCCTGTATACAAAGCCAGTTAGAAATTTATTTTCATGAGAAGCTTCAAATAAGGAGGAAATGTCTTCACTCTCTTCTTGACTTCTTCACCTTCAAAACGGCCAAACCTAAAGCCAAGGGCAAAATTGGCTCCGTTGAGTTAACGGCAACAGACGGAATCGTTAAGGACTTTTATGATTTTTCTTGAAATATATGTACTTGCATAATTAAACAAAATTTGAGGATTTTAGTTAAATTTCATGGGTTACATGACTGTTAAACTAAAACAAACAAATAAATACATTATTCTGGTTAATGTAAAATTCATAAAAAAAATAAAACCTCTTCATAATTATAATGGCGTCAAACTAATTTATTATTATAAAGAAGTTATAATTTAATAAAAGTGTTATTACAAAAATTATTATTCTAATTTCTTATTTTATAATTAACGTTTGCGTATTAAAATTTTAATTAATTATTTTAATAGTATTAAGATTTCTTATTTACTTTTAATATTACTTGATTTCTTATTTTATAATTTATGTTTTAGATAAATATTTTATTTCATCCAAAACTTTTAATATAACATAATATATATATATATATTTTAATTTTTTTTTAATAACAAATAATTATTACTATATAGAAACAATATTTTTAAAACGAGAAATAGAAAAATAATAACTTATTAAATGTTTTCTTTTCTTTTCTTCTGCTTTTTTTTTTTTAAATTGAATATGGAGTATGATTTTTTTTATTGAATCAAGTCGGGCGGCTCGACTTCACCCTAATGAGGAAGTTATAATTATAATTTAATAGAAGTATAGTTGTAAAAATTATTATTTTGACTTAATTATCCTTAGTGAAAGTGATATAAAGATAAAATATATATTTTATTAATATAACATAAATTTTTTTTTTTTATAATATATAGATAATTATTATTATAAAGAAGCAAGTTCTTTAAGACGAGATTTAGAAAAATTATAATTTATTATAACATGAAGTTTATTCTGATTTATAACCAACCCAAGTTGAAACCTAAATTTCTTATGACTACATAAAGGTTGTTTTTATATAGAATATCACTATAAAGAGGTCTTATTATAGCAGTATTTTTGTATTTTTCATGTTTTTAATCTAATAAATATTTAATTTTCAATTTTTTTTTTCTTGTCCCTACTAAAACAAAGTTCTCACTCCTTCATCATTTAACTTTATTGTATACATTTTTGTTTTTTACCTTTTAATTTTTAACGTTTTTGTCACATTAACTCATCCGTGGATAGTCTAGATGGTTATAATGAATTGAAGATAGTGTGAATAGACTCATGGTCTCAGGTTTGATTTTCCACCTAAGCCTCCACGATTTAAGTGGGAAAAATAAGCTGACAAAGAATTAGTTAAGACGCACGTAAACTGATCAAGACATCTTGATTACAAAAAAAATAAAAATAAAAATAAAAAGAGAATTTCTCACGTCAGAAAAACTAATTCGATGAAAGTCCTATGTAATATAAGGATATAGATACGAATTAGATGTAAAATATATGTGTCAACAGAAAATAATAATAATAATAAAAAAATTATATATATATATATATATAGTTAAAGTGCACCATGCATATGATTGATGGAAAGATACATATGGTGTGTGACGATGAAATTGATAAATCTCATAAATTAATCAATTAACTAATGCCTTTCATTTTCATTGATAAGATAAGGGGAATGTTTATTTTCTGGTTGACATGGGGCAAACAACAGAACCAAGTCAGAGATTTGTATAACCTGAATTAGTCAGTACATTACTCTCTGTGTGTTCATCAACTTCATACATTTCAGTTTGTCCAATTAAACAATGAGAACAGATAAAAAGAAGCTGTAAGCTGTATCCAGAGCTGAAAAAGTTCAGGATCAAAGGCACCGAAATCAACAAATAATAATAAGAAAGCCATGTGTATAAAGAATTAACAAATGAGAAGCTACGGTTGATTTGCCTCAGGCTCTTGCTCAAATCTGATGAATTTTCCCCTGAAATATATCAAATACCTCGGACAAAAATGTGTCTATCAAGTACTTTTCAGAGGACATCAGCAGAGAAGACATACTAAAATTCACTCCAAAATGTAGTTCAAGTTAAGCAAGACTACCTATCAATCCCCTTCACTGATGTCTGAATCTCAATAAACATATCCTCTTTCCCACAACGAATTTAACTTCACCACTGCATACCTGAAATCTGCTTCCAGTGCAATGGAGATTGATAGAATATTGCAATTACAATTATAAAGGAGGACACGTCAACCAAACAAAGAAGTTGCGCAAGCAAAATTACCAAGCATCAAATCTATTATATTGTTCAAGTCAATCAATATCACTGATTCATATCTTTCTGTGACTTCCAAGCTTCACAGCAATTTGGTAGCAAGGAAGGGCTTGTTAGAAACTCCAGGGAGGACCTGGAGTAAATCAAAACCACATAATTAAGGTTCAGGTCTGCATCTACTAGTCATGTAACAAATTAGCTTAAAAGTTTACCACATTCTAAATATGAACTAAAGTATACAATCAAATGCAAATTGGAAAGTGATGAAAACAATGTTGCTCTGCAGAACTAACTGAAGTAATTCAACATTGTTAAATAAACTAAAATGCTGAAATTTAATGACCACCAAATGGAGACCATACAATCCTTTTAGGTTTGGAAAGTTGACATTCTACAGTTTGCCGGAAGAAAGATAGGGTGCGTTTGAGTAACTATTTATGATACTATTTGGGCTCCAATTTTCAGAATATGCATTTGTTTTATTACTCATGGAATTGTATCCAAGAAATTTGATTCTTGACATATTTGACCGTTCTGTTTGTGGGACCTGCCATCTCCAAATTTTTTTTTTTTTAATCTTTTCCTTCTTTCTTCCTTTATTTCTTTCTTCTTCTTTGTCTTTATTTCTTAAGTCTATCTTCTTCCAACCACCAAACACCGCAACAACTCTCTCTTCCACCTGCCATCTGCAACTTTTTTTTTTCTCTTTCCTTCTTTCTTTTTCTTTATTTCTCCAACCACCGCTACAACTTCTCTTCCACCTACATTCAACCTCTTGCGAAGCTTAGTCAGGCTGATCTACACTATTTCGGCGCACAGCTCCCTGCTTCTTTCACATACACTTCAGGTTTTATTGCTTATGTATTATGTTTGTTTGTATGGTTTTACTGTTTACGTATTGTCTTTGTGTGTATGTGAGTGAGTGAGTGAGTGATTGTAATAAAGTTTTTTTAGCAGAGTGTGTTATTAGAATCCGTGAAGTGAGCACCGAATCTCTTTCACCACTAACCCAGTTATAAAAAAAATATACCAAACAAATATTCAACAATTTATTCAACTCAAATAACAAAGTCAAAATACTCTACCAAACACATTTTATTCAAATCATATTCTCGTAATAATAACCCAACTCAACTCCACAATATTATTTCAAAAATCCTACCGAAAATAACAAAACAAACACACCCATAGATATTCATATCCAGAGCCTGAAAGCCTTCCTTCCTTTGATAGATATTAATCAATTTGGGAACCTGGTCCAAGTATTTTGTCACAAACCTATCCAAGAATAGCTTCTCAACAGGTCTTCGAAACAAACTTAAGAAATTACTATTATTCACCAACCCCTATGACTGCAGAACATAAATAACCATTAAACACCTTGGGATTATCCTTTAGGGTTTAGGGGATTTATGATAAAAGCCAATAAATATTTACTTAATTTCTAAAATAAATATATATAAATGTATTTATAAGAACCAAAAACACTAACTTTAGTTTTTATATATATATATATACACACAAAATAACTAATATAGCTGGAGCTGACGAGCAAACACTCACAACCTCAAGATCATGTTACCCCAGAAAGAGTTAAGAAAACTCAAATTTAGGCAATATTGACCTCTCAGGATTGGCTAAAAGTACTCTAGGGCGCAGTCCAACAACTTTGGTTATATGGGCAGCTGTAAATCCATGGTTTCTTAGAACTTTCAGGACCGAATTTGGTTGTTCAGTAGATTAAAGCTTGATTATTTTTTAGACAGATTTTGCCCTTTCTGGGGACAACCCACATGAATTTATGAGGTATGACACA
Source organism: Pistacia integerrima (assembly GCA_026225825.1). Taxonomy (NCBI): domain Eukaryota; kingdom Viridiplantae; phylum Streptophyta; class Magnoliopsida; order Sapindales; family Anacardiaceae; genus Pistacia; species Pistacia integerrima. The sequence goes on from CM047740.1 coordinate 25,401,921, forward strand.
GTAAATGAGTGGTCCTTTTTACCTTGTTCTATATCGGTTGAGAATGATCTAATGCTACTGGGCAACAAACCCAAACACAAATCCACATGATTAGTGCCTAAATTTTGGACGACACACCTATAAATGCTTGGTAAAACTTGTGCATATACTAGCCCTCTATACACAAAACCACACATCGTAATCGTTGAAAAGTATTAACAACAATGTATTGAAGGTTGTGCTCAGTATGTAGATTTCACTCACCAGCTTGAAGAGTAGAGGAGAAAAAGAAGACACCTCCGCCAACTGGTGTTAGGAGCAAACCAACATGACAATTTGTGCTATTACACCAAGAAAACAATCCTAGATTCTGGACATGGCCTTCACAGGGAAAAATGGGTTTACCAATGCCCACATATCCAAACTAGTTAAAAATTTACCAAAAGTGCTTGTAGGCAGTGTTGAGGAAACTCTTTCACCCAAGCTTGAGTTTTTCCATTCGTAGGGGATTTAAGTGCGACCTTGCGAATGTCTTGTCCTCAAACACTTCTATTTTGCACAGTAGCTTAGAGAAACAAATTATCCCTAACTATAATTTCCTCAAGAGTTTGGTTTCCAGGAACAAAAACTGAAGGTTTATAGGAGTTGGGGTTGTGTGACTGTTTGTTCCCAGGAATTGTCGGTCATGGCGATTACTGCTACAAGGGCGTGGATAAATGCACTGGTTGAAGGATTGAATCCCATCTCGAAAACCATCTTGACACATTCATCAAACTTCTCAAAACTTTCACATAATACACCAGGATTTGAGGTGACCAAAGTTGAAATACCTGATTGTGTCACTCCAATTCCTTTCAAGGCAGGCATATTGGGAACAACTTTCTTTTGCACATCATGCAAATGAATTGCCCACTTCCAAACATTACAAGTTTTTTCACTGTTGGAAACCAAACTCTTGAGGAAATTATAGTTAGGGATAATTTGTTTCTCTAAACTACGGTACAAAAGGGTTTGAGGACGTTACATTCCCAAGGTCAGTACCATAAATGCCACGGAACGGAAGAACTCAAGCTGGGTAAAAGAGTTTCCTCAACACTGCCTACAAGCACTTTCGGTCATTTTTAACTAGTTTGGATATGTGGACATTGGCAAAACCATTTTTTTTTTTTCTGAGAAGGCCAAGTACAGAATCTGGTTTTCTGGGGTTTCAAAAGTTACTTTCTTTGACAAAGAAGCAGCAATTTCTAGGGACAACCCACATGAGTTTGTGAAATAAGACACTGTGAATGAATGTTGTTCTCTATCATGTGCCACAACCTCAGCCGATGAGAAAGATTTAGAAAAAAAAGTGATGTATTCTGCAAAAGAAGAGTCAAATGGATCATCGAGTATGCCGTATTTCTCCAATTTGGGACTAGTTGAAATTGCGGTCTTTTGCAGCACAAACGAAACATGGCCAAATCAAATACAAATGAATAATAAAAAATAAAAAAAAAAAACAGAAGAGCAAGAAAGTACTCACGAATTGTTTCTAATTTTCAGCTTGAACTGGGTAGCGAATCTTTCTACAAATGCCCTCGTACAATTGCAAAACAGCTTCTGAAAAGCTGCTTTTAGGGTTACACTTTTTAAGTTGAGTGAATGACAATTTCCCAACCCAAGGTTTGCCGAAATCGCATTTTTCCACCTATAAACTTTGAGAAAAACAATTTCCCACCACCCATTATCAATCTCCAACTCCTATCTCCATCGACGGATTCTATTAAAGCGTTGAAAATACTATAATACCCTTTACCATTTGACTTTATAATTTTCAACGACCACCTAAACTTTATTAAACGTATCTTTTACCCCTAATTTGTTTTACATTAATTTTAAGGTTAATAAATTTAAAAAAATTAAAAATAAAGTCAGTTATTAAAATAAAAAAAATTGTAAAATTTATTAAAAAAAAAACTGAAAGGAAAAAAGTTGGCCACAATCGTTGGGTGCGTTTTGGGCCAACTTTTTTTTCAATTTTTCAGTTTTTTCTTTCTTTTGAAAATTATATTTTTATCCTAATTTCATAAATTTTGGGTGCCAAAATGTCACTCCTCATTTACAAGGAGACCAAATGTAAATTCCACAAATTTTGGGTGGGAAAATGTAATCCTAATGTGGAACACTGTTTTGAATTTAGTTAATTTACTCCTGGGTTGACAGAGCTTAATCATTTAGATTAATATTAACATTTTGGACATGAATAGTTAAGTCCAGAAGGCATAAAGAATAATAGAAATTGGAACATGCTTAGTGAGAAGATGTAGGAACAAGTTAATTTTTGAAGCAAATATCATCAAACAGCAAGAACCCGTTGAGCCAGTTTAGCATCCACGGTGAGAAAACCCTTGAATCCCTATCGATTCATTCATTCATGAAAATCTTGACTATAGAAATAAATTTCAGAACATTACCTTTGATTCTTCCTACAATGTACAATTACTTAGGCAAATTATTATAGACCAATTTTAATTGCAGATGATCTATGCAGACGATATCTGATTTAGCTAATAATGGTTTCATGTGCTGAAATGAAAATGTTATGTAATGCATAACCTGTAAATTCTTATGCACTGGTTACCTGAAATTGAACCGACCCAAAATCAATGTTATGTCCTCAACATTCTGGAATTGGCTAAAGCCATTAGTTTGAGCAGATTCAGACATAAAAGAAGTCACCAGTAGATTACAGCTTTGCAGAATCAAGAACCACCATTATAGAACTTGAAATTAACTGCAAGGTATTCTCATACAAATGCATCTCGTCAATACGCTCTCCATATTCACTATAGCATTAATGTAAAGACTCAACTTCTTTAAAGAACGGCATTCTGAATCATTGCAGAAGATGTATTATTGTGATTAGAAATAAACCTAATGATAGTTCTCATCGGGATTTTCTGGAAACTAAGCAGAATATCAGTGAAACCCGGATCTGATTCAGCAAATATAACACTGTAATTCTCTCTGCCCACTAAGGCCTTCAAGGTAATTGTTTTTGCCTGTTACTTCGCCATAGAAACCAACCTAAATGATCAATGGCTAATAATCAGTTACTCATCTATAAGCATTCAGCCTGTGTTCCATACATGTATTATTTCAAGTCAAGATTGTAGCAGAGTTGAACAACTCGAGGTAAAATTTTCAGCTAAAGATCATATACATAGGCATTCTGACATTTTCATGAAACAAGGAAAAGAAAAAGTTCATTTGAAAACCAATAATTCTGAGGTTTTCAACTGTAGGTTTTGAAGTTTTAAAGAATGTTTCATTGTCCAATTGTCTACAGACTACACTTGCACATAGCCAGATACACAGATCTAATTCTATGAATGGTGACAAAAAATAATTAAAGAATAAAGCCTTTCTCTCTTGGCCGGGGGCGGGCGGGGATCCCATTTCCGTCCCCGCCCCGCCATACATTACTCGGATTCATTCTCCTCACAAATTTTCCTCCCAAAAACAGGAGGTAATTCATTCTCTACTTTGTGAAATGCTGCATCATCAACGATACGATTTACCATGAATTCGACAGAAAATTGATATTTAATTTGAGTTTTAATGTTAAAAAAAAAAAAAAAAAAAAAAAAACAACAATGAATGAAAGAAGTTTGCGAAGAGGAAGAGAAGGTGCTCAGTATGATTTAGAATGGATAGAGAGATTATCTTCATGTTAATCTCAGATTAACGAGATTAATTACTCCTTCATCACCGCACCTTCTTCTCTTCTCTACCAAGAGATTTTGAGGAAAAGCAGATTCATTTATTTTCACCTCATACAGGCTGCCGGTTAGGGTTTTGCCTTTGAGTTAGCTTTCGCCTTTTATTTATAGGAAGAAGGGGGCTGTTTGTTTCTTAAATTACTTAGGTGCCCTCAGCAATTTTCTAAATGGCTGTGTTGTCATTTAGAGTAAAACGCTGCGTTTAAGGCGAATGTGTAAATTTATTTACATGAAACATTAACTTGCAGGATCTTTAAATTTCTAGAATTTTACATGTTATATAAAAGATAATAAACAGTTAATCATAAAAACATACTTGAGCCATTGATAATAATTTCGGTGATGAAGAATATTCGGTTTCTCTCACATTTCCTCAATTTAATTTTTCGGAACTTTTGTTTTTCTAATTGATGGAGAAATACGTTATAACTTTTTTTAATAGGTAGAGAGAGGACCAAGTTTATAAGAAATAAACTTCCCACAAGTGTAGGTTATAACTGTTGAAATAGTAATTAGATAATGTTTAGATATTGTTCAATTTATATATTAAACTATAGTATTGTTTACATAATAATAGACCACATATAATTTTATCTTACAGAATGGTGAGTTATATATATATATATGAGTGTATGGGACGGAGCTGAAGTAAGGGATAGTTATCCCCATCCTTGTCCCCGCCTATCACGATGAATCCCCATCCCGTACTAGGCGGGGCGAGTCAAGGTAAGGTAGGGCAAGTTCTTGCAAAATTGCAGTAGGTTGTCATCCCTAATTGAATTTAATAAAAATTGCTAATCCTTTCGCAAATCATGGCTAAACCTTAAAATACAGTATTGAAACTTGATACATAGTTTTCACCCCACCTACTAATTTGGTATATCTTCTGAGTGAATTTCTGTTATTATTTTTATTGAATAGCATATTGCACCGTGAAATGATATACTAGGTTGCTTGATAAATTACGGTTTTCCAATACCAGCACTCTATTACAGAAAAATATAGAAAAGAAGTTACAAAAAAATATCATTTGATCTGAATTTGGAAAAATCAATAAAATTTATTCACCAAAATTTACTGAACTTTTATAATAGAGCCTGAATGTTATAAAAAAGTTTGAAATTTGTTGATCCTTAGAAGCTTGTAGAGTTTCATTTCAGAACTGGATATTTTAACTTAACTCCTCAATACCAACAATGCCACTTCTAAGTTAATTCAATTTGATCAAAAAAAGATAGACATGAGATTGGAGAGAACCCCCGGGACCCTGGAATTATTGGTCGGATAAAAGTTCCAGTGACTATCCCTATTAGCCTATTAGCAATAGATAAGGGACTCGAACTCAAGACCTCTTGAATAATATATCCAAGAGTCTCCACCGAATCACTCAACCACTCAGAGATAGTTAATTATTATGAGCATTGCTATGGTCTCATTAGTACAGAGTTGCACCAAATCCAAGCCATACTATATTTTCAATTTATAATTTTATTTATTTGTATTTTCTATAGTTTTCTTATACTTTAAAACTTTGTTGATTAGCTTGGATATTTGCAATTGATAATTACTATCAATAGATGCCGGTTTCTTTGATTATTGATTTCACCTAGGGGGTGTTTGTCTAAGCTTATAAGCTGGTTAAACTAGCTTATAAACTCTAAAATTAAGCTGACCTGTTTGTTCATAACTTTTTTGAGCTTATAAGTTGACCTTATAAGGAAAAAAGAAATAAGTTTTTTTTTTTTTTTTTTTTTTTGCTTATAAGTTAGTTTGAGTATATTACCACATTATCCTTATTTAATTTTAAAATTTCATAGTATACTCTTATTTAATGTAATACCATTTTTAGTAATTTTATAATAAAATGTACTTATAAGCCACATTTTACCAAACACGTCAACTACTTATCAGTCACTTATAAGTACTTTAACCAACCATGTAATTGCTTAAAATTTTAAATGCTTATAAGCTAAAATTAGTTTATAAGTACTTGTTGCTTATAACCTAATTTTCATAAGCTCAGACAAACATCCCCCTATTAATTTGGACAACAATCAAAATGTCTATACAAATTTAGCAATTTCTAATTCAATTGAAAGTTCCATTCCTCCTAAACTGTCACAAAGATAGATAGCTCTAAGCTTCACAAAAGCTTCTATTTGCTAGCATCCACATCCACTTGAAACAAATGTGCAAAATCAATGGTGCATATTTACATATTCTATTAGAGACTTAAAATCCAGAAAAGGGTTTTACAGATTGTAAATTTTCTTTGGCTAAAGCAATTGTGAAGACAACTTTGCATAAGTGTTTGTGTAAAAATTGCAATTTCTAATTCAATTAAAGTACACCCTATTAATTTTACCCCCAAAAGCAAATACAAATAACAATACCCTACAAAGATAGATGCCCACAACATGCACAAATAATGCTCCCATTTGTAGCCCACCCACACCCACTTGTAACACCAAATGAATCATGCATCTATCTATTCTCTATATATACAAATAGATAGATTGACCTATAGATTCACACCCATATCTTTTTCTACTTTCTATACATAGTGATGGTATCAACTGATATGGTCATGTTCTATTTGGTAAAAGTAAAATCAAAATTGTCTTTTGGAGAGATGACCGAGTGGTTGATAGCTCCAGTCTTGAAAATCGGTATAGTTCGGAACAAAGAACTATCGAGGGTTTGAATCTCTCTCTCTCCTTTTGCTCAGTTAATCGATTTTTTTATTGGTTTTTCCTGGCTTTTTCGTCTCATAAAGGTTTAACACCCTTAAGGTTTAGTGTATAACTTATAAATCCAAACATTATAAGATAGTGATAATTTTACCCGAAAATTAACTTCCTTTTTTCGAATTTGTTTTCTTGTAAACAAAATTGTATATAATAAAATAAGTAAAACAATAATTGTGACACAATAACATATAAAAAAATATTCAACAAAATATTTTTCATTTCTACTAATAGAAATTGAAATTTAGAAATAATATATCAATTTTATTCAAACGAATAATAAGCATTTACATCACACTTAAGTTTTGTTTAAATAATAATTTTTTAATAAAAAATATATTAAAGAATTTAGGAATACGATTTTAAAAAGATAATAACAAAAAAGAGAAAAATTAAGAACCTAAGAAAATATTAAAATAAACGTTAAACAAAATACGTTATATTATAAAACCAAAAACCCCTTCTCTTCCCCCTCCTCCGCCTCCCAAAAGGTATTGAATTGTTGGATTTGATTAGAAGGTATTGGTGGTTTTCACTTGGGTTTGGCTTTTAATTTTGATTTTTTTTTTTTTTTTTTTTTTTAATTGGAGATGAGTTCGAGTCTTCCAAAAGATGAAAGGTGATGAGCTCGGCTACAGTATCGAGCTGAGTTCGAGCTCGCCAGATTTCTGCTCAAAAAGCCTGATTGGGAAAGTGGAGACTTGGAGAGTTTTTTCGGTGAGCTCAAGCTGTAGTTCTAATTTTCAGCATTAAACTCGAATTTTCAAGCTCGTCAAACTCAAACTCGATACTGTAGCAATCGAGCTAAGTTTGATTAGCCCAAAGCTTGGCTCGCTTTCGACTTGTTTACACTCGTAGGCTAGTGGAAGATTATTGGAGATTAGTGGTGATAAATTTAAACTAATGAATTTCCAAGTTTACCCTTCAATCTAATGAATTAGATAACAACGGTTAATTTTTGGATGAATTTGTCATTATTTCGTAACATTAATTTGGACTGAAGTGTTACTTGTTAGAATATCTGGGTTTAAGTCAATTAACCGACACTAAACCTCAAGGATGCTAATGTTTTAACCTCCTAAACTAAATGGTGCAAGTTTACAATTTCCATTAAAGACTAATTAGAATCCACTAATAAGCTGATTAATGAAGTAGTGTTGGGCTAATAATACCGGTAAGGAAAATAATACGATTCTGAAAGGAAGCTACTGCAATTTATATACCAAATGACGTGATGCAATCGCACCGTCCGATTAATTATGAATTAATATTAATCAACGGTCAGGATTGTGCCGTATCATTCAGTACATGAATTCAATGCACTCCTTTCGATAACTGTAGCATTACTCTACCAGTAATGAGCTGAGAAAAGTGAAGCATTGGTCACCGTGTGGGACCTTTCAATCGTGTCAGTTTTAAGAACAGAAGGAAACACATGCTATATCTTCTACAAGGTGAATACAGTGGACTTAAACCTGATTTGTTCGAGGGGTTTGATAATTGAAGTTGCAACAAATAATTGTGGCCTTTGCCTTTTCCTTTTGGCAGATGATAAATTCCCCAGCAGAGAAGAACTTAGGCATTCACAAACTCTTCTTTTTATTTTCTCTTAACAGAAACACACACAAACATGAGTTCTAACCTTTGTGCCAATGGCTGTGGCTCCTTTGTCCCAGATAAAAAAATTGAATTACTGTGATAATTGTTTCGACGTTCTTCTTGCGGAGGAACAAGCTGCCATCACACCGGCAAAAAGGCTGGAGGCTACCTACTCAAATACAACTAATCCAGGTGAAAATTGGGTCAGAGCAGAGCTGTCAACAATTACCCTGGAGGAATGGATATCGATGGTCAGAAGAAATGACCGTGCCAGCCGGTCAAGGAAAATGGAGAGTTTGCCGCTTTCGTTCTCTGAACTACTAGATATCGTAAGAAGAAATGACCTGGGTAAATTTGATAATATGGAGAGTTCGTCTACCGGTTCTCCACCATTGGTGATCAGTTCCGGAAGTGATGAGGGTTCAAGAAGTGAAGAGGTGAATGGAAGTGCTGAGCTTGAGCTGGCCAGGGTGGTAAGATGTTTCGTCTGCAGAAAGAAATTCGAGCTGACGAAATTTGAGTGTAAGTACTGTGGTGGCATTTTCTGTATAGATCATCATCTTTCCGATAAGCACCATCCCCAATGTTCTTATGATTTTAAGGCTTTGTGACGTGAGGTACTTGCCAAAGCGAATCCCATGATTAAAACGGATAAATTGAAGAGGATTTGATTGGGTTTGGTTTGGCTGTGATTCAGTTTACAGTGTTGTTATTTCATATTTTATGCAAGGCAACTTTATCGGTTGACTGTTATATTAAGCGATTTTATGTTAATTTTCGGTTAATTTAAGAATGAAAATATGAAATTTCGGTTCCTTAGGTGCGATAGAAGCATGTCATTTACTCTTTTTTTTTTTTTTTTTTACTTTATCATTTGACCGTTACATTAAACGATTTTCTGTTAATTTAAGAATGAGAATCTGGAATTTTGGTTTTATAAAACCATCCAAACCTTAGGTGGGATGGGAACATGTCGTTTTTTTTTTTTTTCCCAACTTTATCATTTGATTGTTATATTTAATGATTTTCTGTTAATTTAAGAGTGAGAATTTAGAATTTCAGTTTTATGAAACCAGGGGTGAAAACTTGTAATTTCATCTAACCTTAAGTGGGATGGGAACATGTCCTTTACTCTCTTTTTATTTTTTATTTTTTGATAATCGGGATGTTCAGATCAGTTTACACACACCTCAACTAATCCCTGATACTTATTTAACACCCCACAAGTCTAATGTTCTAGGTAAGCCATAAATGTGGTAAGCGGCCACAAGGTGATTTGAACTCAGAAAGTCAATGAAGGGATCAAACTTTTTTGACCACCAGACTAACCCCTTTAGGTTAGTTTACTCTAATTTTAATTACAAAGAAATTAGGTGAGGCTTAAATAACATGACTCTTTAATTTGTGTTTAAATAGTTTGGTTTCATGGTGTTTATCCTTGTTTATTTCTTTATTTATTTTTTTCTTTACTATTGGGATAGATAATGATAAATAACCATAGATCATTTTGTTTATATTATGATAAAGAAAACAAAACTTTATTTTAGACATTTAATGAGGGAGTCACCTTATTAATAATTTCATATATATATTCCATAAGTAAATTTCTTGCTAATATTGTAATAGGAATTGATGCTATTATCGATTTGATTCTTTCTTTTTTCTTTTAATATAGTCCAAAAATTACTTGAACAAATTAGTGTATACAAATATTATATCTCTTTGTAAATCTATTCAGTATTAAAAGGAAAAAAGAAAACCAATAATTATGTTTATTGAAATAATTAATATAATTAAATAAATGGTCCATTTAATCTATATTTAACCATACGTTGTATTTTTTGGACCACTCCTTCTTTAAACTCATATAGCTAGAAATCTGCCTAATTTTGAAGCTAAAATTTACATTCCTACAGATTTATTTTATCAAACTTTAATAAAAAGGTTTTCATTTATGATTTACCCGTGTGCAATGTTCGATCATAAATATATGGCAATTAAGAGATTATCATAAATTATATTCTTATAATCAATCAAAATATGTATATTAATGCTGCTTTAATTAGAGTATTTAAAGCCTATTTTAGATGTTAGAAAAAAATAAATAAAAAACAATAATGGCGACAATGTTGGGATTTATTAAGACTACTTTGACAAAACAAAACAGAGAGGGTACTAATTGTTAAAATACAAAATATGAGGATAAATATAATATTTTCCAAGTTCATGCCCCCACTCATGGACATGCTTGTCCAGCTGGTGGTGTATTTTGAAAAAATAAGTCCCGGTTTACACATTCATTGGCATGAAAATTTGTTTTCCTTAAAGCATATCAGAAGCAATATTGTAATATTAACTGCATAAATTTTCGTCTTTGTTAATGCAACTTCAGCATATCTTTTGAATCCCAAATTAACACGACTAAAGACCAAGAGAAATGGAAAAAAGCTGCTTTGGAACCATAATACGGAGAACGACATTTTCTCACACAAGATTTGGCGAAACAACACTTTCCCACCCGTCAAGATTTAAGATGACATTTTTTCACCTTTCATCAAGTTCTGTTAGTGTTTTTTTATTAATATTTGACTAAAAAGATAAAAATATCTTAAATAGTTTATTATAAATTAAAATTTAATTAAGTCAAAGTCTTTATTCGATTATTTATTAGTTCAAGTATAAAGATATATTTTTTCCTTTGTTTGTTTAATTAATTAGAAATATTGATTTTCTATATTAATTAGTGAAAATGAAAAACATTATATTATGGAACATATTATAAATTTCATAAATTATTGAATAATAGTGATGAGATATTGACATCATAAATAAATAAATATTAAAGTCATTTAACTTTAAATAATTCGATAGCATTACTCCTAATTTTTTAGGTGGGGTTACCTATTTTTTCTTTTTTAATTTTTTAATATTTGACTTTTTGGCTAATTAAAAAATTATAAAGTCAAATATTTAAGGGTATTTTCGTATTTTTAGTAAAATATTAATGGAAAGTATAACAGAACCTAATGAAGGGTGAAAAAGTGTCATTTTGAAACTTCAAGGGTGGGAAAGTGTTGTTTCGCCAAATCTTGGGTGGGAAAATGTCGCTCTCCCACCATAATATTAAAAACGCTAATCTTGACATCAATTTAAGTAAGGAAAATGATACAATCACCGAAAAAGGGATACTGAATCATGCACCAATAGATGTGGCACCATTATGACCGTTGATTAATTATGAATTTCGTTTTTAAAATAAGCGAGATGGTGCCATATCTGTTCGGTGCGTGAATTCAGTATACTTTTTCGTAGATGTAGCATTACTCTTTAAGTAATGCGAAATCATTGATTTTAATCAACATCATGTAGCTAATCCCATATCATCATTTTTTGTTCGAGTCTCACAAAGTAGTCACATACCACATTTGTGTCTTATCTGATCTATTAAGTTTGTAGGATATTCAATGGACCCCGAAGATTAATTGAGGTACGTGCAAGCTGGTCCGGACACTCCGATTAAAAAAAAAAAGATATAGTCATCAGTAAGGCTTAACAACAAAAATTTATCCTAACTACCTCTGGGTGACCGAGTGGTGGTTCGTTAGAGACTCTTGGGTGTATTACTTAAGAGGTCCTGAGTTCGAGTCTCTTTTTAGTTGCTAATAAGAGTTGTCACTAGAGTTATTACCCAATCGATAGTTCCAACAGGGATTAGGTAAGGTACACGTAATATAGCCTAGACACCTTGTCATAAAATAAAATGAAAAAATTATCTCCACTCAAATGACCATTTGGTAATGAATAATTAACAAGCTAATTAATGAAATTATACTAGGCTGGCTGAGAAAAAGAAAGCATCAAAAGAAATTAAGTCACAATTGGTGACCCTGTGGGACCTGTGGCTCATGTCAGGTCTAAGAATAGAAGGAGACAAATCCGAAATCTTTAAAAAGTGAATATAGTAGAGTTAAACCCATAATTGTGAAACTGATTTGTCTGACCGGTGAGATTATTGTAGCTGCACAAATAATTGTGGCCTTGCTTTTTTCCTTTTAGCAGATGATAAATTCCCCAGTAGAGAAGAACTTCGGCATTCAACAATTCACAAACTCTTCTTCTTTCTATTTTTTCTCTTACAGAATCACACACAACCATGAGTTCTCAAGAAAACGATAGAACCAGCCGGAACCCATGTGCTAATGGCTGTGGCTCCTTGGTCCCTGCTGAAAACTCGAATTACTGTAACAATTGTTTCAAGCTTCTTCTTGCGGAGGAACAAGCTGCCTTTACAGCGGCAGAGAGGGCGGAGGCTGCATACTCAAACGAAACAAATCCAGGTGAAAATTGGGTCAGAGCACAGATGTCAACAATTACCCTGGAGGAATGGATATCTATGATCAGAAGAAAAGAACGTGCCAAGCAATTTGAGGATTCGCCACTTTCGTTCTCTGAACTACTAGATATCACTCGAAGAAATGACCGGGGTGATGAGTTGGATACTATGGACAGTTCTTCTACAGTCCCTCCACCATTGACGTTCGGTTCAGAAAGTAAAGAGTGCTCAAGAAGTGGTGAGGTTGAGCAGGCCAGAGTGGTCAGATGTCCAGTTTGCAGGAAGAAAGTTGGACCGATGAAATATATGTGCAAGTGTGGTGGAGTTTTCTGTATATTTCATCGTCTTTCGGAAGACCACGAATGCTGCTATGATTATAAGGCTTTGGGTCGTCAAGCAATTGCAAAAGCAAATCCTGTTATTAAAAGACATAAATTGAAGACGATTTGATTGGGTTTCATTTGGTTATTTGAAGTTGGTTCGTGATTTAGTTCATGTTTAAATGGTCTCATGGTGTTTTCCCTTGAGTATGGGATACCTTTTTCTTTTAAAATTGCCCTCATATATAAATATATTTTGGTATCCTAGGTATCCACTTGTGCGTACTTCAACTAATCCCTTGGTCTTGAAATTACGGGTCAGATAAGCCTCCAGTGACTACCCCTTATTAATAATCGTGAAGATTCGAATTCAAGACCTCTTAAGTAATGCACCCAAGAGTCTCAAGCAAATTGTCAAGCTAGTTAGAGATTGTTGATTGTTCACATATTATTTATACAAATGAGTGTATACAAATACTTTTTTTTTAATTTCTAAAATCTGTTGAGTATTAAAGGAAAAAAGAAAACCAATAATTGTGTTTATTGAATAATTGATATAAGAAATGGTTCAATTTATCTACATTTAACTATATAATACATTCTATTTTTGGGACCACTCCTACTTTAAACCCAAATAGAAATCTACCTAATTTTGATGCTAAAAAGTTTTGTTCCTACATATTTATTTTTCCAAACTATCAATAATCAAGCTACAACTTTTAATGAAAGTTGCATTTACTAGGGGTGAGCAATTTTGGGTACCCTACATTTTTCGAGAGAACCGGAACCACACAATGCAGGTTCCCAAAAAAAAGAATCAGAACCTAACGGTTCTAGTTCTTAAATTCAAGGAACTGAAACCTGAAATGTAAGTTTCGGTTCCTTACATGGGTATCTTGTAAAAAATCAATTACCCCCTATTAGTTTAAAAAATGACAAAAATACCTTAAAAGTTTACAAATACGCTCCTAACAAATTAAGAAAACCTACATTTAGTAGTTTTCAACTTTTGATTATTCATTCATTTGTGTCTAATGTAACTCATAAATCCTCTAATCTTTAGGCAATAGTTGAATTCAATCAATTCATAATAATTCACATAAAATTTCTCAATCAAAACCAAAACACAAATAGGTTCCAAGAGGGTTCCAAGCCGGGTACCCGCTTCAGGTTCTTTTCCTAGGTTTTGGTTCTAATTCCAAAACCTGTAGGGACCGGAACCGGAACTGCACAGTATCGATTGCAATAAAATGGAACCGAAACCTACCCACACAGTGTCGGTTCTGGTTTAGGTTTCGGTTCTACCCGCAGGTACTGGTTCCACTAGCTACTTGTGCTTACCCTTAGCATTTACCCATATGCAATGCAATGTTGGATCATGAACACATGGTAATGCAATATTAAATCCATAGTCTCAGGTTCGATTCTCCGTTAGATGCAAAAGTAATACATTTGTCTATGATTTACCTGGAGGACTGCAGCGGTGAGTTGCTGCGGGATAGCTCTAGAAGTGTGCAGCATAGGGTGGTGACAAACTCGTCACATCCTATTCTCCAAAATTATGAAGTGAAGCTTGATCCAATTCCTAAATTGTTTTATGAAGACGAGCCACCCGATTTACAGAGATATGACCATGGAAATTACAGGAAGCAATATTTAATCAAACAGCTCTATATGGTACTCATATTAGACTTTTCATATAATGTATTGGTTAAAGTTTGAGTTTTTCTTAGTATTGTTAATAGAATGAAAGAGCAAAGCACAAGCAGTATAGATGTGCAAGGCTATTGATTAATGTAAATTCTCAAAGTACTCATTGACATGGCCTGCTGCTGCTGGTCTATTTTGAAAAATGAGGCTCCATTTTACTCATCGAGTCATCGGCATGCATGTGCCCTGCTGCGCCGAAGTTCGTGATCCCCAATAAATCCTAGCATTTTTGGAGCAAAAACAAACTCCAAGGTAATGGGATAAAGTTTTCCGATCTAAGCTTAAGACTGTTTTGGTTACTGTATAGGCGGCTTAATTATCACTCATGCCGTCGAGCTGGTGGCCGATTTCTAATAAAAACTCATTCAATTAATGAACATATTAATTAAATATTGTATCTGCCTCATATCTGTTTACCTCTACCGTTAATTGTCCTTATCACTTTACGGTTTACTCTAAATTAGACAAAGTTTCTGGGAAAAGAAATCGCACTTTGGGAGTCTAATTAAGCTGTAAGCAGCAAATTTTGTAAAGCATGCATGCAGCCAAGAACTAACAATGGTCTTTGATTCAGTCCATTTATTCAAAACCACATTGGATTCCACAATTATTTTCCCTGGATTTATGTAATAAACCTCTAATGCGTGGAAAGGAGAACTTTTAAGGCTGATCCTGTACTGTTTCTAGGCTAATTTTTTCTGTAATCATATCTTTGCTCATTTTGTTTCAATGTCTCTTCTCCGGCAAGCGCTACAGGATTTAGGCACCCTCCTCTTACCAGAGATTGTGACCATAGCAGACATTGGATGTTCCTCTGGGCCAGACACTACTTTATTTGCAATTACTGAAATCACAAGTGCCATTTCCGAAAGATGCCGAGAGCTTGGTCGAGCAACCCCTGAATTTCTTGTGTATTTGAATGATCTTCATGCAATTGATTTCAACAGAGTGTTCAAGTGTTTGCCAGATTTCAACAAGAAGATGCAGGAACAGCATGGGCCTATATATATTTGCGGTGTTCCTGGGTCTTTCTATGGGCGGATTTTTCCAACACAAAGCCTGCATTTTGTGCACTGTTCTTCTAGCCTCCATTGGCTTTCCCAGGTAATTAATCAATTCATCATTAAACACTCTTCAGGTCTTTCGGGTATTCTTTCATTCAATTAATCCTGGAAATGGTTACAGGTACCTCCGGAATTTTGTGACAAAGTAAATCCATTGATAAACAAAGGGAAGATATTCATTTCAAAAACAAGTCCACCTAGTGTTATAGACGCTTATAAGTATCAGTTTGAGAGGGATTTTTCTTCATTTCTCAAGTCTCGCTCAAAAGAAGTAGTCTCTGGAGGCCGCATGGTTTTTTCATTGAAAGCCAGGAGAACAGATGATCCAACCCCAGATGAAAGCTGTCTTCTTTGGGATTACTTGGGAGAGGCATTCCAGGATTTAGTTGCTGAGGTATATATAAAACTCTGTTACACAATTTTGTTTTACAGTATTGGATACTATTACTAATTCATGAAGTGTTGTAATACAGGGCTGATCGAAGAGAAAAAGTTTGATACGTACAATACGCCATACTATGAACCATACACAGAAGACGTAAAAGCAGAGATAAAGAAGGAAGGATCCTTCATCCTTGATCATCTGAAGATTACTGCAATACCATGGGATGGTGCCAATGGTGGAAACAAGTATGACAGGACAAAAACAGCTGAAATTATGGGAAAGATGATAAGAGCATTTAATGAATCAGTGATTCATAGCCATTTTGGTTCTGAAATTATGGATCGTTTATTTCAAAGGTTCACTGAAATCGTAGCAGCAGATACAAAAGAAGTTGAACATATTGGTGCTCTTTTTTCTCTGATTAGAAAAAGTCATTGATATTTATTACTCTTGTTTTTGTATTGTGTCGTTTGTAGTAGTCTTAATTAAGTTATGCATGAATTCGATACCCAATTTAAAATTTTTGTTATTGTAAGATTTTACATATTTTTTCTTCCTATAAATGGGTTGTCTGTTAAAGCTTAGCAGTCCGAACTCCTCTTCGCTAACCACCACGGGGTGATCAAGTGAAACAATAAAGACTTTTGAGTGTATTATTTTAGAGATTTTGAGTTTTATTCTCCTCGATTATTGATAGGAGTGATCATTGAAAGATTTACTCGGTCGTTAACTTTAGAGTCTCGAATTATTAGTTAAAGTGTACGTAAACTGATGTGGATACCCTGATCACAGAAAAATTAAAAAAAAAAAAAATTTCCAATCCACTCTCACTTGACCTTTCGGTAATGCATAATGATTTGAACAATAAGCTAATAGCATTCAGTTACTATCAAACTTTCAATACACCCAACTATCAACCAGAGGATCTTGTCTTGTCTTATTTTTTTATAGTTTTGTTTTATTTTATTATATCTCAGATTTGTTCTTTGCCACATGTTCTTTAACGGCGAAACCGTTACAACTCTCACGTTAAGAAAGATACCAATTCGCAATTCTCAACGTGCCAATTCAACTAAAGGTATAAATTAAATATATTAATAAATTGACATCCGTAAGACTTTGTGGCCTGTTTGGTTGCTGGAATTGCATAGCATCAAAAGAGTAATTTGCATTATGTCTTTATTTTTCTAAAAACATTTTTATTTATATAATCATTTATATAAATATTAAAATAAGTTCAGAAATTAATTAGAATAAAGATAAATTGACAAACGTATTTCATAAACTTTTTCTCACAAACGTCACGTGACACCTGAGTTAGTAGCCCCCACTAGAATGATTTTGATTAAAATAAGAAATGATCATTCCTTTATAGGGAATAACCGTTATGAATGGAGGAATGACCGTTCCTCCTTGGAACGACCGTTCCTTTTGGAGGACATTCTATGATGGAATGACAATCTTTTCTCATGGAAAAGTTGTTCCTTATACAATGAATGATCGTTCATCCTCAATGAATGATTATCATCTCTAGTCAAAATTGTGAATTAACGTGATAATATTGATTTAGTGTCATATAGGATTTATGAGAAAAAGTTTGTGATATTCATTTGTGAGAATCTCTTTCTAACAACGGTTGACAATAGAACAGTTTCCAAAAAACATGCCCAGCAATAAAGGGTATGTTTGGTTTATTATTTTAGATAGGATTTTGGAAATAATATTGGGTAGTTGAATCGGGGAATATTACGAGGTAAAATTTATAAATTTATAAAAAACCCCTAGGTTTGCTAATTTAATTAAACATCCCAACATATAAAATGACAAAAACACCCCATCACCCGCAGTGCCAGATTCCGACCACCACCATCAGAATCTGGTTGAAAAATTACGCCTACGACACGCGGTCGAATGCGTTGTTATGGCGCGTATGGCCTTTTCTAGCCAGATTTATGGCGAGATGTGGCCGTCAACGGCCAGAAAAGGCTAAAGAAGTCCATATTTGGCCGTCAGTGATGGCCAAAGATATGATCGTCATTTTCGGTCAACGATGGCCAAGATTTGGCCGTGTCAAGCGACGACTTAATAAAATTAATAAACTTAAAGGGGTCTAAAAATAATTTAAAAAAATAGTAAATTTTTTGAAATAATGTATCAAATAATATTTAGAGAATAGGATTGAAAATATAACTAGAAATAGGGAGCTAAAGGCACTCAAAATTACCGTTAAATACATTTTGAAACACGTGCGATGGAATATATCATCTCACCTAAATTTCGCAGGAGAAAATAAATTATTTAAACAAATGAGTTAACGGGACAAGTAGGTCCGTCAATTAACGTCCTTCACCAATCGCGCTCTCCCTCACCTACCCCGCACATCTCCTCTTCTCATCCTGTCTTGTTCAACCAATAAACAAACTCCCTTACACCATGTTCCATTTAAATCCACACACCAAACTCATAATCCTTCGGACCGAAATCACGTATCGGAATCTGGATCCGAGCCCATGGCACTATCCACCGCCAATTCATTCTCTCCTTCTCTTTCAACTAAACTGACGTCCAAATCCTCCGACTCTTTGGTCCGGTTTCAGAGCCCCAACTCCGTCTCTCTTCGGTCTTCTTCGTTCGTCTCGCCGAGTTCTACTGAGTTGAATCGAAGCGCGTCTGCCGTGTTGAGTGCGAGTCGAGTGGCGTCCAAGATATGTGCGAGTGCAGCTCCGGTGATGGATCAATCGGTTAGTGAAGCGAGTTCTAAAGTTCCTACAATTGTTAACGTGGATTTGGGTGACCGGAGCTACCCGATTTATATTGGATCCAGTCTTCTTGATCAGCCCGACCTGCTCCAAAGGTATTGCATGTTGACATTTCTTTGTGTAGTTTGTTCAATTTCTGAAATTTTTTTATTTAATTGCTGATAAGAGTAGGCAAGGCAAGATAATCATTTTGAGCAGTGAAGGAGTCAGAGATTTTATTAATCTTATAAAATATAGAAATTTCCCATAGTATATCCATTTAATATATTAAACTGTAATTGCTAAGTTATGTATTCTTTATAATGATTATTATCTTTTCAATCTTGAATACTGAATGCTAACTCATTTTCATAATGTAAATCTCATATTCAGTAAGGTATAAGTTACATAACAATAAAATCTAAAGATAAAAAGTTCTGCATGGTTGTATGATATTTGAATAGGTTCTTGTAAAAATACTGGATAATATTCTTCTAGTATCACTTCTGATTTATAATCTTGAGCATTACATGCTGACGTTTGTAATTTTGAATATTAAATATGTAATTAACCTGGGCTGTAATTAAATGTTGATAATATTCTATAATTAGTACTGGCGAAACTTAGAGAGTAAGATGCAAATTAATGAGTGAAGGAAAATGAATAGGCAAATATACAAGTCAAAACATGTACATTGGGGACAACTTTTGTTACTGTAAGAAGAGAGACAAAGTAACAAGAAAAAAAAGAGTTACGTTGGAGCCCCCACTGAACCCAATGTGGCTCCGTCCCTGACTTTGAGCTAGATTCCTAACACATGAAACTAAGGATGCATTTGGGAGAGAATTTGTAAAAAGTGCTTTTGAGTTAAAACACTATCAAATACACTATAATAATAAATGATTCTGTTTGTTTGCGAGGATGAATATTAAAGGTTTTCTGTTGTTCTCATGTTTATAAGAAAAAATGTTATTTGATAGGCATGTTCATGGGAAGAGAGTTCTCATTGTGACTAACAACACAGTTGGGCCAATTTACCTGGATAAAGTTACCGATGCTTTGACAAGAGGGAACCCAAATGTTTCAGTTGAGAGTGTGATTTTACCAGATGGTGAGAAGTACAAGGACATGGTAAGTTTTTTAAAAGTTTTG
Organism: Pistacia integerrima; assembly: GCA_026225825.1. Taxonomy (NCBI): domain Eukaryota; kingdom Viridiplantae; phylum Streptophyta; class Magnoliopsida; order Sapindales; family Anacardiaceae; genus Pistacia; species Pistacia integerrima. The sequence continues at coordinate 25,421,709 of CM047740.1, forward strand.
ATTAACATCTTGTTGTTAAGGTATAATTTAAGTTTCAATTTTAACTCTTTTTCTTCTATAGGACACTCTCATGAAAGTCTTTGACAAAGCCATTGAATCACGATTGGATCGGCGATGTACATTTGTTGCCCTTGGTGGCGGTGTGATTGGTGACATGTGTGGTTATGCTGCTGCCTCTTATCTTCGTGGTGTTAATTTTATTCAAATTCCTACTACCGTTATGGCACAGGTCTTTTGCCACTCATGGTTCATTTTAATTTGATTTTCTCTTCAAATATGTTTATTTGTTCCATGTCTCTCGCTTACCTTCAACTCTTTTGTTCTAATATTTTATATTTGTTGATTGAATATACCTTATAGGTGGATTCTTCTGTTGGAGGAAAAACTGGCATAAACCACCGCCTTGGGAAGAACTTAATTGGTGCTTTCTACCAACCTGAATGTGTGCTTATAGATACTGACACATTAAACACATTGCCAGAAAGGGAACTGGCATCAGGTTTTGCAGAGGTTATAAAGTACGGACTTATTAGGGATGCTGAATTTTTTTGAGTGGCAGGAGAAGAATATTGACAGATTGATGGCAAGGTATAAATTATCAATTCCAAATTCAAAATAAGTTCTTGTACCCAAAGAACAAGGATGTCTTTCTGTTAAGTCAACGGTTCATATGATGAAACATCTTGTTTTATGCATCAGTGGACACATATCTGCATTGAATTTAAAATATTGAATCTTATTTCAAACCTCAGGGAATAAAATCTTGCATGTCTCCTTCCCTCCCTGTTGTCATTTCCTTTTTCTCTTTCTAATGACAATTGATTTAGCATTGTTATATTTTGAACATCTTGCAATTACTATTGTTTTAGTTATGCATGCATGTTTTATATTTGGGACTGGGTCATTGCAGGGATCCAAGCGCATTGGCTTATGCTATAAAGAGATCATGTGAAAATAAGGCAGAAGTTGTTTCCTTGGATGAGAAAGAAGGTGGAGTACGGGCAACATTAAACCTAGGCCATACATTTGGTCATGTAAGTTTTGTTTTTGCATTAAAGTATTTAACTTTTCAGCTTGCTCAATCAGCCTGTTGTTTCTTGTTGGCATTTAGTTTAGGCTAGCATGCAGTGTAACTCATGTACATAATAGTACCAAGTGTAATGAACTCCTCTTTTTCTTTTAACTACTTCACTAAGTTATAAGAATGGTTTTTTGAGAATGCTCTCTGCTATCTGATATTCTTGCTAAACTTCCTGATTGATCAACTTCTTCTCAGGCCATTGAGAATGGACTTGGGTATGGAGAGTGGCTTCATGGAGAAGCTGTTGCAGCTGGCACGGTATAGCATCATATATATTTGTGTTTCGTCCATTATGTGTCTCACCTGCCATATGCTGAACTTGGTTGTCTACTGTTTTTTAGGTCATGGCAGTTGACATGTCTTACCGGCTTGGCTGGATTGATGATTCAATTGTGAAACGAGTGCTTAACATTTTGAAACAGGCTAAGCTACCTACTGCACCTGCAGAAACCATGACTGTAGAAACATTCAAGTCCATCATGGCGGTAAGAGATTTCAGTTTTCATTACTCATTGAAGCTCACAACACACACCAACACACCACCCCCCTTTCTGATCCTTAACATTCTTGTATCCTTTTGATATTTCAGGTTGATAAGAAGGTAGCTGATGGGCTACTAAGGCTTATCCTTCTGAAAGGTCCTCTAGGCAACTGTGTGTTTACAGGTGATTACGATAGAAAGGCCCTGGATGATACACTCCATGCATTTTGCAAGTCATGATTTGCAAACCATGTGAATTTGTGGTCCCAGTTACTCCCACAACAAGAACCAGATCTATGTACTATGTATCTTAATGGTCATGCCACTATTCTTTCCTGTACTTGGATGTCTTCTTACCTTTTCATCCTAATTCAATTACTAAGACACGTCGGATAAACAGGTCTTCTTGTCGTTCTTATGACCATTTTGTTTTGCTGTTTAGACAATTTGTACCATGGTTTTAGTATTAGTGATGTTTTTTCCCTACATTTTGATGGTGTGTATGAACATGTCATTGTGAGATGTGTCGATAAATTCGTAGTTGGAGAAGGGCTACCTGCAAAACTCCTCTCCAATGTAGTTGCTGAAACTTTGCTTATAAAGGATCAGTACTGCCGAAACAATCCAGTCTCTTTGGCTATGAATGAAATAAAAGAGATTAAACAAATGTTTTTATTTTTCCTTTCTTATTTTCCTGGTTTCAAATGGGATTAATCAAATAATTAATTTGTTATTCAAAAGTTTCTCAATAGATAAATGCCTCTTGTATCAAGTTTGACACAATTCTGTGAAAGCTCACACTTCCATTGTCTATAGATAATCTACACTTTTTTTTTTTTTTTTTCGGTGACCGGGGGTGTTTGAGTCAGTTTACACATATCTCAATAAATCTCTTGAGGCCTTGAAGTGAACGATTGAATAAATTTTTTCAATGACCACTCTTATTAGTGTCTAAAAGGACTCGAACTCAGGATTCTGTTAGACTTTTTTGCTATTTTACCATTAGACCATTTAATGGTGGTTAATCTACACTGTTTCCTAGTGACTCATTTCATATTAACTGATTAACTCAACCATATATCAGTATTTGGTGCTGAGGCTGGAAAAACTCTACAAGGGTTTCTCTATGAACTTTTTGAATCAGAAAACTTATGAAATTCACGTTAAAACAGAAGCAAAGCATAAAAATAAATAATAATAAAAAAAAGGAACCGATCTTGGAATATGTTCGGAACTTTACGTCTTAACTGTTTGCTCCAAATACACAGACTAGAGATTTTCTGGACCCAATGCTTGGAACTACCAGCAATGCCAAGATGAATTGTGAGAAAAAGGACCTCTCCATGTTCACATCCTTTCAGAGGAAACACACTACTACAGTCTAAATCAGCAAAATGGTAACAATTCTCTTAATACATCACTCTAGAAGGGAAACAAAAATGACTATTGATGAATATGGATAGCCCTTATACTTGATTTTGATCATTCAATTCAACTTGGTTAAAGGCAGCTCAAGTCCACAGGACGGTTGCAGAAAGCCTTCACAAGAAGATCTCATCACTTCTGCTGTCCTGTCCAAAATCTGTACTCTGTCACTGGACACTATTACTTCTCACCACATACAGCTTGGATGGCAAGATATTTGGGAATATTCGGACAAAGATCTCCATCCCTGTCGAAAATTTTCTTGTCAAACGGTACATCACACCTGCTTTTGCCCAAGCATTGCTGCTCAATCACAACAAAAACCAATTAGCACAGCACAAAAGCTGCAGTATAATACAAAACAATGTATATGTGCACATATCAGAGAGTGAGCCAAGCCAACCTTTTCAACAAATTTCCTGCTAACTGGTAAACTGCAGTTTCCAAGAAAATAATTTCCACAAGTGCCAAATGGGCTACCATAGCTTGCGAATTCAACATCGAGAATAGGTTTGCTGTCGGGGCAGCTCAAGGTAGCTGATCTTTTGGCATCATCCGCTGCAGTGTGCACATTGTCTAAATAGTTTTCAGTGATATAGCTACAGATTGTGTTCCTGTTGACAGTTAGGATTTGAACACCATCTATATATCCTTCGATTTCCTCGAAGATTACCAGAAGATTGTCTGCTGGGTTCAAGAAAGCTCTGGGGATATGGTATCTGATATTCATAAAAATTGTGAGAACTTGCCTCTAGGTGAACAAAACTCAAATAAGTGAAAAAAAAAAAAAAAAAAATGATGCCACACTTACACTTCCTGGGAAGGCTTTCCTAAAGGAGTAAGGTAAGATACCCAGGTAACGACCGATGCTTTTACCATTGATCCACACCATGCCTTTAGACATGGTTGCTGGGTTAATTGCAAGAGGTTCATTTCCTTCGGGCAATCGAAATAAGCCCGGAAAATGAGTAAGTGTTTCAGAAGATAGGGGAAGTTTTTTCACATATTGAGCAGATATAGAGAAGTTTGCTTATGGAAGTACCTTCTACCATGTAAGGGGTCCTCCTTTTCCCGTAGTTTTAGTCCAATTTACCCTGTGTGAACCACTGTGTGTGAAAACCTCAAGTTTTTCACCACCCAAACCTATCTGCAGCAGTTTAACCCCTTATTCATCAGTTCCTCTAAAGTGCAGTTTTGTGTGAAGTGAAGGATGATGAATAACAGCTAATTATATACCTTATTACCCCATCCATTGTCCGAAACATCAATAGTTCCAATGTTAAGACCTTCTATTGCTACAATACGAACTCCAGCATACCTTCGCGCCAAGTAGATTCCATGATCCTAATGATGAAAAAAAGGACCAATTTACCTGCTCCTTAACTGTTTCATTAGGGAAAAGTTAAAATATCAACATTACTAGTACAATGGAGTTGTACGATCATTACTGGAAGACCAACTGTTGCACCCAAAAGGGATATATGATTAGTTCCAGGCTTCAAGATTATTGGTTTCTCAAAGACAAAGCTCTTCTTTATGTTGGTTCCATGTCCAGATCCTGTAAACCAGTGCATGTCAACTAGATATTAAAGATTGTACAAATTGTGCATTCAACCTTTGAGTACTATTTAAGATGAAATTTGTGTCAATTTTACTTTGAAAACTAGGATGCTATTTCACAATTCAAGGGCATTGTGTCTAGACATGAATGCTATTAGACAGGGTTTATCGTATGAGTTGTATTATCATACAGAAGGCCAAAGAAGACTTTCGGGATCCTCATCTTATAAGTTCTGCAAGTCTACAACAATTCTGAAACTTGGTAGACATTACCTATATATTCTCCATTTACAAACGCATGCAACAAATGGCCAAGACTTGAAATCTGAATAACTGGGAGTAAATTTTTCCGGAAAGGTAAGGCAACTCGATCCAGTTCAATTCTGTGAATCATGAGACTTTATATACATTGAAAACATGAGAATAAACCGAAAACATGTTTGAATATCAGTGATAAGTTGCATGCCTTGTAGTGTACCATAAGTAGTCTGTAGTTTCCTCGGTCACCGACCAATGTTCCAAAGGATTAACTGATTTGATTGAAGAATTATCAAGGGTTGGAATATGTTCGTGGGACATCTCCCAGTTGAGATCCTTGTTACCTATTTCCGATTTCTGGTAGTTTCTTGAACTGTGTTGTGCAACAATCTATCTCATGCCAAACAAAAGTTTCTTCAAAATGTAATTCTAATTCAGTTACAAAGTTTGCAACCCAGTACTTATAGAAATTGCGGACTTAAAAAGAGTGTTACCGTTTTGAGTATTATAGGTGACAGTTTTGCAATCAGCTAGGATGCTAATAGAATGTTGGGGCAGGTAATATTTGGCGCCTCTGAAATTTACAATTGCCGGTATCCTGGAGTTGTTGTTACTCAAGAATGCAGCACAAGTTTTAGATTTAATATCTTCATAGATATAAGCCTGCAAAGAACAACTGCTCAGATTATTGTAAAAAACAATGTCCTCCTGACAAATTCTCCTTTTTACGACGAAGCTTACCTCCATATATTCACCCAAATTCTCAACAGAGGGCGTCCCCCAAAGCAAAGCTTTCTCACACTTCTTCAAAGCAGAATGCAAGTCTCGAAGGTGACCCCATTTAGGTTCCCTCAGCAAGCCTGGTGACAAGGACAAAAATTTGAGTGACGTTTTAGTTATTGTTTTGTCTTGCACTGAGAGAAAAGAAGCTGAAAATGCATTTAAAGATAACATATTTCTGTTCAAAAGAAGGAAAACCCAATATCCAAATCACGAAAAACAAGATGAACAACTTAATGCAGACAAGGATTCAATATGCCTAACCATATTCATCAATGGGAGCTTCATCATAGTATCGAGCTGTTACAAAAGATGAACCTGATCTTCCAAAATTTGTTCCACCATAATACTGTCAGCAAGAATACAAGAATAATTACACGAAGAGGTGAAACTTTTTGACTTGATGGACATGTTGAATGCCTTCTGAGAAGGGCTAAAAGCCTCATACCATATAATAGTTGGCAAGAGTACCATTCTTTGAGAAGAAGCGAGCAATTTGAGTATGCGATATCTTCAGCTCTCCTGTGAGATGGAGGGTCCCCATATATTCCAAACCTGCATTACAAATTAATTCCATTGACAGAAGATCAGTATCTTCAAGCTCAGTATACTCTTGAAACTTCAATCACTTGACTGAAACTGAATTCTAACATAAACCTCTTTGCTGCAGCTCTCCTTCAATCAGTTGAATGAACAAGAAGCAAAAATTAGTTAATGTATCAATGCTTATCAAGTAATATACTTACTGAGAAGTCCAATTCTCTGTCCATAAAACAGGCTTGTTTGGTTTACTGGGGCCAGAAAAAGTATCTCCAGAGTTTCTCCCATTGCACGTATTGATCTGCTCATAACCATTATTGTTATTTTCTCAATCAAATTTTCCAGCATACTTGAGTTCCCAGAGTGACAGAGAATCAATCCATCTAAAATCAAGATGGTTCATCCAAAAGGGTCATTTACACTTACTATAGGATCTGGGGCATCCTTTTGCTTGCACATTATCCAAGGGACTCCAGTATGTAGCCCTACCGCCATTGTTCCTGCCCATTAGACGTATCGAGTTCCTAATTCTTTGTACGTAATTTCAGTTTCAGCGTATTCATTTTCAATCTGCGAAAACCAATGAAGATATCATTATCTTACATGTCCAAAATGATCACAAAACTCTGTTTTTCCTCAAGAGGAAGGTACCTAACCTGGGATAAAATGATTGGACCTCCCTGAGAAGCAAATAACTTCTCATCCTTCATCATTTGTATGATCTTTTTGGTGAACTTTTTCATGTGGTACTGCACAATAGAAATGTCCATTTTGAGGAACCATCCGTTTAGCTATATCAACCCATGCAAGCTGGGGATCGAAAATTAAACATGATAAGTACCTTGAATGGTAGATTATCAGAGCGGAATGTAATATTTGGAATATCTCTCAACCAAAATGGAAGTCCACTGCACAAGTTCACATTGAAACAGAAAGAGTAAGCACATATTTGTTTTACAAAGGAAGTTCACTACCAAAATGCGTTGTTAAATTTAGAAAACTTTGAATCGTACCCATAATTCCATTCAGCTTCAATGAATGGCCCGACCTTGCATACATACCATTATCACCAATCGTCTTAATGAATTTGGTAAGATTACAATTCCCTTCAAAATTGTACTGCAAATTCGAAAGAAAGAAAAACCAATGGCTTACAATATCTAATCCCAGAAAGCTTATGAAAAAGAAAAAGAAAATTATAGTACTACTGCATGTTACCTGGCCCTCGACTGGTTCATGAAGACTCCAAAAGACGTAAGTCTGAATCACATGCAGTCCTCCACCTTTGGCTTTATTGATAATATCCCACCACATCTAAATACAAATCAAGAAACCCCATATATAAGCAAAAACTGCAAGCAGCTCAAGCCAAAATATATTTAATAATGGACATTGATAAGGACCTCAGGAGGCATCCTGGGATAGTGGACAGAACCTGAGAAGAGAAGCTCCCTCTTCCCATTAATGATCAATGATCTCCCATCGTAAGTTACACCTTTTTTATGACTCCTTCCATCAGCAACACCCGAAAACACCAAGAAAACAAACAGTCCCAGTAGAGGCACCAGAATCTGAGCAGCTGACATTTTACTTGATATCAATTCTTCCTTCAAGCGTAAATGTGGGTTCTTCTCAGAATCAGAATCAGTGACGATATTGAAAGCAGTTAATGAAAAATGTGAAGAAGATTTTGTGGGTCATTGCAGTGAAAACGTCAAAAATAGTGGAAGTAAAGTGTGATAAAAATTCAATCTTTTGGTTGAGGTTGCTTCTTCCATTACAGCCTCACTCCACGCTTTGACTTAGCTTGATTTGGAAGCTGACCCTTTCTTCATCATCTTCAAACTGAAACTCGAAATTGGCGGGAGCCTCTTTATTTCACCACATGCACATGACGTCAATTAGGCCTTTCCCTCTAATTTCGGATTAACTTCAAAATTAATTAATTAATTAATTTTAATTTAATCAAATTTCTTTCAATTAATATATCAAATCGTTGCACCTAACATGTCTCTTCGAATTAAATCACAGATTAGATCATTACCTAATTATCATTGACCTTGATCTAAAAAATTATCTATAAAGGTTAGCTCGAGAAATAATTATGAATTTATCTTAATAATAAAGAGTTAACGACTTTTTCCTCGATATATAATAGTTTAATAACATTTTCTCATTCATGGACTTTTAAAATATTATATTATTACCCAAATTTATATTTCGATGACGAATAGAGAGCAAACTAGATTCAAATTGTTAGGGTTTTTTAAGAGGTGAGGTCGATAAGTCTTTTGGTGGTTGAGATTGATCGGAATTTGACTTGAGATGGACGGTTGTGCAAACCTTAATAGCTCGATTGTCGGAGATCGATAAAGTCGACAGCAGTAGGGTTTGAGGAATTTTGGTAAATGATGACCGGGGAAGAAAATTCTTGTGATATGAGATCACAACGATGCCAGAATCGAAAACAGAATATAAATTTGAATAATAAAATAATATTTTAAAAGTCTATGGATAAGAGAGTGTCGTTAAGTCATTATTACGATGGGAAAAAGTTGTTTACTTAATAATAAAAGAGAAAATCTCATTAATTGAAATATACTTGATCGTGATCATGAAACAATTCTTAAAACCCACTACTTGGTTGGTGGCCTTTAAGTTTTAACTAATCTAATCACACCATAATTAGGGATTAATTAATTGATTAATTTAATTAAGAGAAGAAAAAAAATTAGACGTGGCAGCAAATTAGACATCCCATAATGATCTCCGTAAACTTACTTTAATAAACAAAAGCGGGTCGGATCCGTGAGAAACGTGGCCCAATCTCCGAAAAGGTCTCGTTGAAAACGAAAACAGAAAGAAAAAAAAAAAAAAAAGAGCGTAAAATCAAGATAAAATAAAAGGCAGGGTAAAAGAAAACAAACGAGTTTGTTGGCGAAGATTGGTTCGCTCAACGAACGCTTCAACGGGAAAATTTTCCGGCTGAAACAAGGTTCTTTTTCTTTCGTTTCCCTTTGGATTTTCACGTCTTCATTTTCAGGAATTTTTCCTATTCTTTCTTTTTGGGGGCGGTTTTGATTTTGATTTTTTTTTTTGGCGTAATCATAATCTACTGTTTATACGTTTTTTTTTCACGGTTTCTGCATTTTCTTGAAAATTCTAGGGTTTGGTTGTGAATTTTTTTTTATGCGTGTTTAAATTTACTCTACAGATGGTTAATTGACGAGACGGTTGTGATCCCGGTTGTCCTCAGGTGTTAGGATCTGAGGGTTGTTTGTTTTTTTCTTTTTTTAATTTGGGGAAAAGAAAAAGGGGGCTTTGGAGAAGAAATTAAGTGAAAAAGGAAAATGAGTGCGTCGAGGTTTATCAAGTGCGTCACGGTTGGTGACGGAGCTGTGGGTAAAACTTGTTTGCTGATTTCTTACACCAGCAACACCTTCCCTACGGTAATTTTTTTTCAACTTTTATTCTTTTTTTATGTTGTTTTTCTCTTTTGTCTTTGCATTTACGGTGTGTTTGATGTTTTATTTAAGTTAATGTGTTGAATTTGTGGATGTTGGTTTTTGAGAGCATGTGGGTTTGTCGGAAAAAATGGAAACTTTTTGAAATATTGTTGAAATTGGGTTTTCCTAAATGAGGAAAATTTGTGGTTTCGTTGTTTTAGGTTAATTTGGAAAGGAGTTGGGGAATAAATTCGGAATTATGGATTAAAGCTGGTTACTTTGATGTTTTGTTTAGAATTGTCTGTAATATTGCCTTATGGAATTTATTGCTGCTTATATATTTTGAAAAATGAATTAATACATTTGGCTGTTGATAGATGATGCAAAACTACTGTAAGAATATTGTGTGATCTGCCGTTGGAATATTGTTTTGAAAGAGTATTTTTGAGATATTTGGCTCCTTAATATTAATTATTTTTCTGGTGTGTGGAACCAGGATTATGTGCCAACTGTTTTTGATAATTTCAGTGCAAATGTGGTCGTCAATGGGAGCACTGTTAATCTTGGTTTATGGGATACTGCCGGTAACATTGGATTGACCCCCTCTTTAAGGAAATATTGTTGTAGATTTCTGTTTCTGGGTCTGAATTTGTTCTTTGTGAACAGGGCAGGAAGATTATAACAGATTGAGACCTTTGAGTTACCGTGGGGCAGATGTTTTCATTCTCGCATTCTCTCTCATTAGCAAGGCAAGTTATGAGAATGTTTCCAAGAAGGTGAGGAATTTTATGATGTTTAAATAATGTCTTCGTTTCCTTGTTAAGTAATTCACACCATTTGTGGATGACATGTGATTCAGTATGTTTAATTAAATTCCTTTTTGACTTCATTTTCAGTGGATTCCAGAGTTGAAACATTATGCACCTGGTGTGCCAATAATTCTCGTTGGAACAAAGCTTGGTAAGGTTTTTGCCAATTTAAGTCAGTCTTACTACCTTGATTTTTTTCCCTTAGCATCAGCTTTGTTTTTATACATTGATCTTCTGCAGTTGTGTAACCATTTTGTTCAAATCTGAATAAACTTATTTTTTCAATATGTTTGATCTGGTCATTAGTTTAAATAGCTTAAACATGGTTGAAGTTATGGTATTAGTTGCACCTCAACAATTCTAAATTGCCTCTTAGGATATGCAGGATAGTTTCTTGTCTACATGGATTTTGTACTGTGCATATCTACTATTTGTGTGTATTTGTGTGGATGCAGATCCTTGCTAATTTTCAGTGCTGGCCTCTAGTTTGAAATTGCTTTGGCTTCATGTTATGATGAAAATAGAATGTCTGCTATTGATATTTAGTTAGAAAAAGGACCATTTGTTCAATCTTTTCTTTATTGTTGGATTGTTCAGTGCCTGAGGACATTTTCTATGATTGACTTCATGGTCAATTTACATTGTGATTCAACCATTTCACACTATGTTTTCCACGGTTCTTGATGCTTAGCTAAGTAGATTGTTTTGGGTGACAATTTTTTATAGCATTGTGCTAAAATATTGCTTCCAACGTCGGTCATCAATTTGTGTATCCTTCATGCTATTTTGTGGTTGGGTGTGGCTCTGTGTGTGAGAGAGGGAGAGAGAAGTTACTATAGAAGATAATCTGATTATGCAAGTTATTTAATTTGGCCTTGATTTTATGTAAATGGACTATCTACTGCAAACTAATCTCTTTGAAGTATAGCTATTATTTCATTCCATTAGGAGAATAAGAAAAGGAAAACAGAAAAAGCAGATCTGTTTATTGCATTTGTTTTCTATGTTAGAAATGTGACAGATTATTTTAAGATTTGATATTCATTATGAGTTTATTTAATTGATGATTATAATTTTTCTTCAGCTCTGTGATCACTGAGATCAAAAGGTTGAATAATAATTATGGAGTTGTGACACATGACTCATTTGGAAGCTTTAATTGCAGCTTTAGAAGTTTTACACTGTTTTGTGTTCCTTTTATTAATATGTCACAAGTTTTTATTTAATTGTATCCGTTATTTCTGCTTGTGCTGACATATGTTTTGTTTGAGAATCAGAAAATGAAGACCTTGGCTTGTTACTCATTTATATGTTTGAGCTTAATGATTTGGACTGACTGCTCATTATGTCAGTGTATTTTTTAACTGTGAATGGTTCAAATGATTTATCAAGTACAAATTGTTTTGTGATGTCCAATAAACCAGATCTTCGGGATGATAAGCAGTTCTTTATAGATCATCCAGGTGCTGTGCCCATCAGTACAGCTCAGGTAAAAATTTCTTATTCAAAACATTTTTTTTTGGGGTGAATTTCCCTCTTTTTTTTTCTTTTGTGCAAAGGTTTTTATTTATTTATTTGAACCTTTTTTTTTTAAAAAGGGGGAGGAACTGAGGAAGCTTATTGGAGCACCTGCTTACATTGAATGCAGTTCAAAAACACAGCAGGTGAGAATATGTTCATATCAGCTTCTATATGCTTCATGTATAGTAGAATTTCTTACACTCATGTAAAGTCATTGGTCTAAAAAAGAATTAATGGTGAGGATTAAATGACATTAGATGAATAGCATAAAATTTATTGCACTGAAACTAACATTTTGCTACAGTTAATTCTCCATTAATCATCTCTCCTCATTTTGATCTTTTCTTTTCTGTCTCCTCTCTCATCATCAAATAACAAGAAACATAGATCCTTTGAATGTGTAATGAAAACAGCAAGAACAATTTTGTAAAACTCATATTTAACCATGATATGTAGACACTTTTTGAGTTCTTTTAAATTTTGCTAGCAAACAAGTCCTACTGGAATTCATGTTACAAGTTCTCTGACTTAGCGAAGCAACAGCTTCTATGTTTTACAAAAGCTTTAACTCTGACTTGATAATTGAAAGAATAATAATGTTAATAAATTACAGTATCATGATCAATAAATACCATATTTGGTCTTTACATAAGCTAGACATTCCCATATTCTGTTATTTCAAAATTCAAATTATTAAAGTGAGACATTGCTTTTTTAGAAGGGTTAGATGTTCTTACAAATTAAAATGATTTGCCTTGTAAAGGAGAAGAAATAACTGTAACATCATGATAGTTCCAATGGACTAAATTCTAAGTATGTTATCTAATCCTCACCATTCATTTTTTTCGAATCCATTGACTGAAAATGAGTGTAGAAATTTGTGTAATGTCTAAGTATGTATGTTATCTAGACCTCTGAAAGAAAAATACCTGCATGTGTTACTGCAGAATGTGAAGGCAGTTTTTGATGCGGCCATCAGAGTCGTCCTTCAACCACCCAAGCAAAAGAAAAAGAAGAACAAAGCACAAAAGGCCTGCTCTATTTTGTGATTGAAATAGGTGTAAAGACCCGCCGTCTTACTCATCTTTTCCCTTTCTTCTTTTGCTCTTGAAGAAAACCGGAGGCCCTGAAATATTTTGTCTCAAATTGGCGATTGTGAGAAGCATCAGGTGGTGTAGTGTTGCTTTCTTCATATTGTTGTGACTTCTAATTGTTGAAAACACCTTACATGGTTCTTGACTCCCAGTTTCAATATGCTTTATGTATTAATGGATCAAAACTTCCCACTTAGAAAGAAACCACCGTTTCCTTGCATGAACGTACTTATTAACTCTGTATTGTTTTTAAAGGCTTGTCCATGTTTTCTGTATCATGTTTCATGATTCTTTAACAACTTGCTAGTTTTTTTTTTTCTTTTATGAAAATCCATGGATTCCTTGGGCTTTATCTGGTTCCCGATATTCTTTTCTCTCTCGCATAGAAGTAGATAGGTTCAAAAAATTGATTGCGACATGGGAAAAAAGGAAGGGAATAAACCATAAATTTTACGAGTCTTGACAGAAAAATGGCTAAGAGCCGTCCCAAGGTGAACCATCGCTCTGTATTTTTGCTTTTCCTGACAGGGCCTGGTTTTGCTATACAATTCATGGTATTTTGCTTGGAATCTTAAAAAAACTATTTTGGGTATGCACGAATATCTTCTATTTTACAGTTTACGCATAATCTTCAATAGATTTTTTTATTCGTTGATGTTGTGGGCGGTCCCGTCCATTGAATCTCAACCTTTGTGAAAGACACCTTTTACTTTGCATTGGCCAATTGGACCTTTGATTTTTGGCCACGGGAATATATGATTTTGATGTGAGCATTGTGAGCACAGTTCGTCATGTAAATTGTATAATCAATAAACCTCAGACTAACGCCAATCAAACCAGTTGTGCTGATGTAATTACACTCTTGGTTTGGTCATATTTCAGTTTGTGTTTTACACATAACGATCAGGTTGTTTTAAGACAAAAGATTATTAAACAGTTGAAGGCTTGAAGCACTAAATCTGACTTGTTCCAATGATCAACTTGGGCTACAATTTAATTCCATCCATCAGATTTCTGTGGATCACAACTGATGGTGGGTTGTTTTCACAACATCAAAAGAGGAGGGAGGTTTGAAGCAAGAAATTGGAAGGTTCAAGTAGTATTTTAGTGGGGGCACTTGAATTTAAGTTAAAAGTTAAAACAAGAAGCTTTGTATGCACTGTCTGTCATGGCGCTTTGAGGAACATTAAAAATGTTTTCAGTATGAATTTTATAGAGTTTAATTAGGATGGTAAAAACTTTTTGTGGGATCTTAAGAGAATTTAAGAGTGATTCAGTAGATATTTTTAATAAGTGTAAAAAGCTTTTTCCCACCCAAGGTTTGCCTTAATGACACTTTTCCACTCAAAAAGTTTTAAAATACCACTTTCCCACCCAAAGTTATATTTTGTTATCATCGAAAGCTGATTCCGACTTATTCCAACAACGAAAATTCTCTCTGTCACCACCATTTGATCCTCTGATCTCCTCTCTATAAAACTCCTTTCACCCCAACACTTGATTTCTTATCTATTGTCGGTCACCGTAAAGCTAGAGTTTTCTTTTTTTAGTTGATTTTCGGCTAATTTCTAGAGCAAATATTAAATCTGTCACAACCATTCAATCCACTGACTTCTACTGTACAAAACCCCTCTTACCTTGGCTCCTAAAAACTCATCGAACCCTAATTGAAAAAGTGAAGTGTATTTTAGGTATTAATGGATATAAACTTTGGGTGGGAAAGTGGTATTTTGACAATTTTTGGGTGGGAAAATGTCGTTAAGGAAAACCTTGGGTGGGAAGAAGTTGTTTTCTCTTTTAAAAAGTGTAAGCGTTAATTAAATAAACATATCATGAACATATCAAAAAGCATTAAAGATGGGGAACAGGATTGCGTCATGAATGCATAAATCAATTGAAAATGTACAGAAAGAGAGGGGCACAGGCAACTCCAGTTGACTAATCCTAGTCCGTCGACATTTCCACCATATTAGTGGCCAATTTCCTGATGAATTGAATATGAGAGGTGCCCTGACTTAATTGTTTGGCTTTCAAATCAATAAAAAAAATTGTGGATTCTGTTCAAATTGCTTTTTTCAGGAATTTATACCCTCTAGTTTCTGTCCACTCTTTCTCGTCCCTGAAAAGGACCAAACATTGGACCACCTCCACAATTCTCTTCTCACTATATAAGCCATTCAAAAACCCTCCAGTCAATAGATCTGAAAACGTTATATTCCTTTCAATTTTTCCCAAGCTTTTTCATTGGTGAAGAAACTTTGCTTCATTTTAATGGCGTCCAAGAGAATTCTTAAGGAGTTCAAGGACCTCCAAAGAGACCCTCCAAGCTCATGCAGTGCAGGTAAACACGCATACTAGAAATGAAAACAATTATTTTACTAATTTGAAGGAGTCTCTTGTAACATAACAAAATTTTGTGGTGAAATCAGGTCCTGTGGCAGATGATATGTTCCGTTGGCAAGCAACAATTATTGGCCCTCACGATAGCCCCTATGCCGGTGGAGTTTTCCATGTTAACATCCATTTTCCAGCTGATTATCCCTTCAAGCCACCCAAGGTAACTTATGAATTCAACTGTTTTTGGTATAAAATTTGATATATAATATGATATGGGTTGAGGATCTTGATGTTTGAATTGATTGTTTCATTAATTTTGGCAGGTTGCTTTCAAGACAAAAGTTTTTCATCCGAATATTAACAATAATGGTAATATCTGCTTAGATATTCTAAAGGATCAGTGGAGTCCTGCTCTCACCATATCAAAGGTGGTGTCTAGATGCACATTCAGAAGTAGATAATCTTATGTTATTTGAAAAGAAAATTAATGAATTTTATTGATGATTAAAAATTTGATTAATGCAGGTTTTACTTTCGATATGTTCACTGCTGACAGACCCTAACCCAGATGATCCACTTGTTCCAGAGATTGCCCATATGTACAAGACAGACAAGAACAAATATGAGACAGTGGCAAGAAGTTGGACTCAGAAATATGCCATGAATTAATTTGAGAGCTCTTTATCTCATTATCCGATATGCTAATAGTATGTGCTGTGTGAGTTCATAATAGTAATTCACCTCCAGTTTTCCTGAAAACAGGCTTTGTTTTACTATAAACAATGTGAATAATACCGTTTGAATAAATGATTTGAATTTTATGAGTTTGTATTGCTGTTTAATATCTACAGCTTAAGTGGAAAACACCCCTTACGATAGGATACTCTTAATAAAGATTAACTATCGAGTGCTGCTTTCTTATATCTGTTCATTGGTGTCTTCTTGTTCCTCTTTGTTCGCCAATTTCTTTTGATACAGTACGATAAGATGGCCAATTTGCAATATATTTTAATAAACGCACAAAATGATAAGCAATGTTCCACATAAAATGTTTTCAGCCAACATATACAAAAGAAAATGGAAATATAATGTGACCGTTTTGTCAAATAACTCATAAGTGTTATGAGCGGTCCTTAAACTTTCAGGAAATGGAAATGTTTAAGATTTTGGGGTCTAAGAGTAAGTGAACTACTTAAAACGAAAAAGCAAAATTATACATCAGAAAATATGTGAAACCAGAATGGTAACAGAGATTTTCAATATTGCTTGCAGGGTTTCATGAACTGAACTTTAGAAACCGGGAACAAAGCAAATAAAACCTAATTCCCTCAAGTTATCTGCAGAAGTTTGAATCAAAACTCATCACAGCCTTCACACGATAGCAAAATCTAGAAGCGATATCTTGTCATCGACTGTGTCACACCTTGATAGGCTCATATTTTTCACCCACGGCACCACCTTTCTGTTTCTGGAACTGTATGTACCGCATGGTGCTTGCAAGGAAAGCATCTGCAGCTGGATCTGTGGTGTTAGTGTCACTTTGCATCTCAGTTGTAATCAACTCAATCAAGCTCTGAATTGCAGCAACATTGATCTGTGGGTTCCCCTTCTCAAAAAAGTAGAGATACCTACAGATAATATGCAGTTAGGATTTTATCTTGTTAAACTAATTTTGAGTTCCGATAAAAAAAAAAAATAAAAAAAAATGGGTGCAACTATTACTTGTTCAGTATCTCTACAAAAAGCGTGACTGATCCAGTGCTGCCTCGTGTAGCATTGGACATCTGTTGAGCAGCATTTGCTATTCTTAGTGCACGTTTGAGGCAAAGCAGAACTCTGGTTCAGAAAACAACAAATAGAGTTAGAAAGTGCTAGTTATCAAAGATCATGGAGAGAAAAAAAGGAAACATGATAACTATTTATCATCTCCTTCAACAAGATTGGCAGTACCAAAACCCACCGTCGAGGCCCAAAAAACCATTTGGAATAAAACAAGAAAAAAATAGATAACCAACGAGATATGCCACCACACAAAATGATGTACAATAACACATCAGAGTACATGATGCATACATAATTTTTGGGCAAATTACATGACACGCAAATTATAGTGGGCAGGCAAGAGCATGAGTATACATATTTTTAATCCATTATATAAATAATAAATGGATAATTACAGACCTCTCTCCATCTTTCATGTTATCCTGATCATCAACCCAGAAGAGGTGAGAACATGCATAGACAGCTCTGCACTGGTCAGGCTTCTTCAAAAGCTTTGCAGAATACTGCCCAAAGATGAAGATTTATTAGGGATAGACTTCACCAACACCATAGATAAATTAAATGCGACAATAATTACCCCTGTAGCCTTGTGTGTTAGAGTATCCCTGTTCTCTACACCAAAGACATGCATCCTCTGAAGAGTCCCTATTATTAAATGTATAGCTGTCACCTGTGCTCTGGAATCCTATAGCAGAACAGGTTCAGGCAAAGAAAATTAGTAGAAAGTATTCTGCTTCACAGCACATTTAAACGATTTCTTTAGAGAAAAAAAAAAAAAAAAAAAAAAGGACCACTTCTCCAATTGGCAATCATCTTACTGAAATTTCTTCTTCATAAAGGATATATGCTTGGGTGAAAAATTCATACGCCACAGGCTCCAAGTCACAGTCATTTGCAGCCTGATTAATAAGAAGTAATTGAGAAGTACTGAATAAAATATGACATACTTAAACTAAGGGAATTCTAAATACAAAAGATCAAACATCACTATGTACCTCTGCACACTGCAAGTACAAACGTAATGCCAATTCAGGTGCTGGAACACCATACAGAATCTCAATAGTCTGAAACAATAAGCCGCAAGTATTATAAATATACCCCAAAAACCATAAAAATAAAAACAAAAGAGAAACATATATTACAACTGCAGAAGCAAATATAAGATGAAGACAAGTGAGAACTTTGAACCAACTTGTACAATGTAGCAGCATAGACAATTCAACAGGAAATCATATACATCTAAGTTCTAGAAGTATCAAACCACAATCCCATCATAATTTTTCTAATACTAATATTGAAAGGTAATTCACCTAGCTGATTTTAAGATCATTGCATTTTTCATTTACAGGAGAAATCTTAGTACCCAATTTTAGTAAGTTTCAACAAAAGGATATTACTCACATGCCAAGTTTCCACAAATCTACGTAAACTATCCATTGTGCCAAACTTTCTCAGTTTTGGGCTAGATGGAGGAATTGGACTGAGGGATGGCTAAAGTCTACTAATTTATCTATTTCTTAAATGCAGACCTAGAGGGAAGATCATGGCTTCAAGAGGACTAAGACAAGGAGACACACTGTCTCCGTTTCATTTCGCTCCAGTAGGGGCATTCCAAGCAGACTTGTGGATAGAGCAGTGGAGGTTAAGGTCATGGAAAGGTTTCAAGATTAGTAGAAACAAAGTTCCTGTTTTTCGTCTTCAATTTGCTCATGACAATTTTTTCCTCTCAGGAGATGATTCTAAATATCTCAATTTAGTTAAAGCCAGGGAGTTGTTTTGTGACATATCAAGGCTGAAAATTAACTTGCAAAAGAGCAGATTGGTTGGGATTACCATTTTAGAGAATACATTGGCTTCTTTAGCATCCACAGTGGATTGTGAGGTGGGGAGATGGCCAGTGAATTATTTGGGATTACCTTTAGGAACCAATCCAAGAACATTAGCTCTATGGAATCTTGTTATTGAAAGAGTAGAAAAAAGATTAGATAGTTGAAGGAAATGTCACTTATCTAAAGGGAGACTTACTCTTATCCAATCGCTTCTCTCTAGCCTTCAAGCTTATTTCCTTTCCCTTTCTACAATCCCAATCAATGTGGCAAAAAGACTGGAGAGATACATGAGAAGCTTTCTTTGGAAGGAGCGGGGGAAGGCAAATAAGACCATTTGTTTAATTGGATAGTAGTCTCTCTGCCCCTAAGGGGGATTAGGGATGAGGGATTTGATCAAAAGGAATTGGATTCATCTGGGAAAATGGCTATGGAGATTTCCTCTTGTAGATATTCACTCTGGCACTCTGTTATCAAAAAAAGATACTGCCTTCACTTGTATGGCTGGGAATAAAGAAAGTTGAGAGAGGTTCCAGTTGGCCTATATGTCTCAATCTCAAATCAGAAGTTTAATTTTGTCTAATGTGAGGTTTTTGGTGGGTAATGGGAAGAGAATTAGGTTTTGGGAGAATATTTGGGTGGGTGGGGAGAATGCTTATTATAATCTTTTTCCTCAGATTTGTTAACTTTCAGATGGGCATATTGCTTCTATTTCTAGAACAACAACAGTTGTCTCTTCCTATTGGTGTTGGGATCTCTAAGTTAAGAGGAGATTTGACTGATAGAGAAGCTTTCGAATGTACTAACCTTCTTGGCCTTATTGATAGAGTTTCCCTCAATAATTAGAGGAATGATAAGAAATGTTGGAACATGAAAAATCTGCTTTTTCTCTACTAAATCCTACTTTAACATTTTAATTTATGATCTTTCCATACCTACTTTTGATTCCTCAAGTCAGATTTGGAAAGCAAAATTCGTTGCAAAAGTAAAGATGTTGGCTGGGACAATTGCTCAAAAGAAATTTAACACCAATGACGTACTCCAAAATAGAAGACCAAGATGTGTCTCTCCTAATTGGTGTATTATGTACAAAAAAGAGGTTGAGAGTTTAGACAACTTTTTTCTGCAATGCCCTTTAGCTTGGCAGTTTCAATCTTATTTATACCTCTAAGCTTAGTTGGGCTGCTCTTTTCTCTTGTGTTTCTATCCTCTCAGAAGAATCGAGCTTTTACGGGTAATTGAAAAGCTAAGAGTTTTATGGGTTGTGCTGTTATGGCTATATTCTGGGTCATTTGGATAGGAAGAAAGCGAAGAATCTTTGGAAACAAAAAAGGGGATGAAACTGAATTTTTATGGGACTAAGCTAAGTTTGGGCTCCTTTTTGGGCTTCTATACCACATGATTTTCTCTTTCTTTATTCTTAACAATGGGGAGGCTGCAGTGATGTGATTAAAAGAGTTTATTTTTAGGGTTTTAGTAGATTCTGGGACGTTTTTGTCAGTTTCTTTATTTTGTTTCTGTTTTTGGGGTTGTCTTGACTCACACATGCATAGATATACTGTAGACAGCTTGTTTCACTTGTTTGTAATACTTTCCTCAGTTTATATATGCTTACTTGATATATATATATATATATATATATATATATATATACACAAAAAATTTTTTTTTGATAAAATAACAATCAGTACTGTCTATTACACTGTTGGTGAAGATTACCTCACCTTTATCCAAGGGTACATAAGAACTCAGTACCAAGGTGGTGTGGTATTACACAAATGGCCTTGGATCAAGTCCGATCAAGATATATTACAGTGTCATATTTGCACAGGTATCAAGTGTACCTCACCCTCTAATCAATTACTTGTATGATTCATTTGTGGAAATAATTCTTACGTTATTAAAATAAGAGTCTTAGGTTTTCTTCAATTGGGACTAGGTATATATGTAATTTTCACATAATGTAAGTGAACGATAGCTACCTGATTTAAAAGCTGAAAAATCTTTTTCGGTGAAGTTACTCCCTCTTCTCCAAATGGATTCTCATCAGAGCCTTGATCTGGGCCTTGAAGCTGCCGAATCAACTGCAAATAACAGACAACATACTGTAATTAGGAATCACAATAAGTTTACAACACAAAAGTACAGGCTATGAATCGAAGATCTATTTGACCCTACTCACTGAAAATTATTTAGTTGTACATTATTTCATCTATTAGGGAAAGCTAATTCATGTTTCTAAGTTGCCATGATAGCCAGCAGAAGGAACAGCATACAACTGACTACACATGCCAATAACAATGAATATCATATGAACTACAAAAACAAGGAAAGCTAATTCATGTTTCTAAGTTGTCCATGACAGCCAGCAGAAGCAACAGCATACAACTGACCACTACACATGCCAATAACAATGAATATCATATGAACTACAAAAACAATCTTAAAAACTTCGAACTTGTTAGCATTTACATGAGATAAGTACAAAGCAGCAAACCTTGAGTGAAGAAAAAACAAGGGGTGGCACAGTAAATGGTAGACGCTTTGGTCCTCCAGTCAAAATATACTTTCTTACTGTACATATGACCTGCAATTCATTAAATAATTTACGGCATTTCAGATGATATTGAGACAAACTCTTGTAGCAAAGATAAACAAAATGCTAAGCATAAAGAAAAAGAGGAAATTAACAACACATGATACAACAATCCTCACACAAACTTTAAATGTGTTTTGGTAAAAACAACATGCAAAATAATAAAGAAGTTGAAAACCAAAAACACTGAATTTTGAAAATTTTTTATCTATTAGCAATCTTTGATTAATCAACTGATAGTAAAGAAATACTAAGGAATGGCTAAAAAGTTTACCAGATCTGACATTGCATACAATATTTTCTTTAAAGTCCAAAACGAGAAGATTTAATATTTTTATTAGAATAATAAACACCAGAGTCATACCAGTAGGAAAAATATCCATTAGCATTTTCAGTAGATAAAATGTTGAACTTCACAATTAACATTTCACTTTCTACTCGGCTTTAACACATTCTCTTAGCATGGAACACAACATTAAACACATAAAATGAAAACTTAGGCCCAAATCATCAGATAAAGGAATAAACATTTTATACACTGAGCAAGATTAGTCATCTAATGTTGATAGAAGCAGCATATACATCTCCATCAGGAAACCCTAATGTATGCACTAGAAATATAAGATCGTAATGGTATAACACTATTTAAACATATACAAGAGTTGACATCCAGGAATAGTTCTACCAAATCAAAACTGTACCTTGAACATCTCTTCTGGATCATCATTATGAAGCATCTGAATAAGACGTGCAACAGAATTCTGCTCTTCTTTGAAATCATCTTCATCAACCTAAACAAATAAGAAAATTTTGAGAAAATTTTCAATGAAAAAAATGTCAAGCGGAATGGCCCAATTCCTGGAGCAGAATTAAGAAGGAAATTTTGCATAATTGCTTATATAATTCTCAGATAATAGAACTAATGTGACAAAAGTAAACTCCAAATAACCTCGTCATGAAGAGTCCCATCCAAGTCCTTAATAAGCCCTTTAATTAATTCAAACAATGCCTCAACCTATAAAACAAAGAAAAATAAGTAAATAAAAGGGAGGAAAAAAGAACCTGCAATGCAAGGAAGAATGCTTGAAAGAACAGGATAACTGGATACATGATTAACAGAAGCATACCTTCTCAGCCGTTGAAATATGAGTATTGTTTTTCATAATGCTTTGAATTATAACAGATGCCATGACTTTGTTAGTCTCATTGTCAAGGTATTCCATCACATGAGGATAGTTGGAGAGCTTCAACACAGTGACAATGTCGTTATATTTCTCCAGTGGAGCACTTAACAGTGCAACAATCTGTTTTGTTGCTCTGCTGTCATCCAGTTTCCCATTGCTAGAAAGTTTTTTAACACATGCTCCCTGAAAAGCAAGAAAGATAAATTATTACCTCCACGCTTAACTTTATTCATAATAACCTTAAGGTGCCCCTAAGAAATTTCTTGCTAAATAACTCCCACTAGATAAAGCAAACATGTATGCACAACTAAGAAACTTGACAGCATAAGCAGCATTTACCAAGTTACATGCATTACTTTTGTTGTAACAAGCCCAAGTTAATATAAAGCTTTGCAAAATAGCTTTAAATGTTCCATTAACTCCCAAACATAACTTAAGAAAGCAACTTTTCAACCTCAAGTTTGCAACTCAATCCATGGAGACTTGAAAATGATAAGCATAAATAAGGTATAAAACGAATTCCTTAAGACATGTTTACTTGACTATAAAGTTAATTGCACAAGTTATTATTCTTCACGTATAAATTTGCACAAGCCAATACATTATTATTTTAGCTTTACAGTTTATTAAAATTTCACTTTTAAATTGGAAACCAGTCTATATTTTGCATTTGCTTACTCACTATGAACGGGAAAAAGGTAAAGACAGACACCATACAAAGGGTAAACTTCTGCCAATTGGTTTATGATGTAGCATACATTCAATGCAATTGAAACATACCAGTACTTGATCCGCATAATCAAGGCGATCAGGGTGGACATGAAGAGTAAATGTAAGAAGAGATGAATATAAAGTTACAGCTCCAAGGATAGGCATGTCAACCTGTGCTTCTATCACCTGAATCATCACATAGGCATTACAAATTCCATTTCCAACA
Source organism: Pistacia integerrima (assembly GCA_026225825.1). Classification (NCBI taxonomy): domain Eukaryota; kingdom Viridiplantae; phylum Streptophyta; class Magnoliopsida; order Sapindales; family Anacardiaceae; genus Pistacia; species Pistacia integerrima. The sequence continues at coordinate 25,445,366 of CM047740.1, forward strand.
AAAAAAGGTGAGAATTTGAAATATATTCTATGATAAAAGTGAAAAGAAGGTTTTCTTTAAGAAAAAAACAATTGTTCGGAAAAAACATGAAAGTGTACAAAACTAACATACAAACCACTATGATGACTATTGAATAAGACTTAATCTAACCATCAACAAAAACAAAGAATCAGTAGATGGGAGAAAGGTGAGAAATAGGAAGGAGATACAAAAAAGAAAAGAGGTAAAGGAGCAGCTAGGACAAAAAAGTTTCAGTTGGAAAAAACATCTTCACTTATGATTATTCGTCACATAAGCAACCATTAAAGTTTTAATAAACTTGTCGATCTAAGAGGAACTAATTAGTCAGACTAAGCATTCAAAGATTTAATAATAATAACAAAGTAAAAACATTGCAGATGCTCTAAAGTTGAATTTCTAAATTTCTAAATTTTGATCTTTATTCCTCCAGGCTAATACACAAATTTACCTTTCCTATGGCATTGTTCAACTTGGAAAATGCTTCTACTTGCAAGAACTCAGGTAACACTTCTGTACTTGAAGCCGCATAATTTGAAAGCCTTTCCATCAGTCGAGATAGCACTGTCTTAATGTCAACAGATGGCTGAGAAGCACAAATGCACAAGGAAATGAGAGTAAAACAGAATTTAATAGGCTAAACTTCCAAGTCTTTATAAAGAATAACTGAATTAGGTAATAAAACTCAAATAGCACACACCAAGGGCCAAATTACCAATCTTTCATGAGCTGAAAACAAAATATAAATACTTAACAAGCTACTTTGAGAGGCCTAAGACTTGTGAACCATGAATCCAAAAAGCCTACCATATAACATACCTGAAGCTGTGGGAAAGCACCCAACAATATTTCAAGAGTTTGCAAATGGTACTCATCAGGAAAGACTTGAATAATGCAATCCATCAGGTAGCACTGTGCAATCTCATCTTTACAATTGACAACCTGTCAAAATAAGTGAGACGTGTAATGCATCGTTTGCCGTTAGCAAGTAAAAGTCACATATCATAAACTTCAGAGAATACAATCTATTATGAGAGAACACAATACAACAGACCTGCTCCAGAACTCTTGGAAGCACAATATCTTTGTACATATCAAGGTCAACACCCTCTATCTGACTGAGGACATGCAGATTCTTCCCAACCTAATTAGAAAGGAGGCAACAGCGAAGCTTTCCATAAGTGTACACAGAATTAGGTACGCAAGATTACGGCAGTGAAATAAACCAAATACAGGTTATTGGCATTACAAGATCACGCAGCTCGCTCCTTTCTTTCTCCCGTTTCTCCTTCTCCCGGGCAGGTCCCTGCAGACCAGAAAGCCCGACAGCAATCCTCAACACAGGATCAGCTAAGAGTATGAATGATTCACAAGCACTATAACACCTGCATGACCAGAAATCATGCCCTCATGATACAATTTTACCTCCATGACATGCAAGGGACTGTGGTACACGCATGCCAAACATGAGAGCAGGAAACAGTCCATAGATGTTTTCAACCAACCTGATGTTGCATCCGCACCCATAGTTTGTTCATCTCGGTGAAGTTCTGGAGTACAAACTCCACAGCCTCATTGACAGTATCAGCATCCCTGCAGAGATCCATAAATCCCTCCAAAAATCAGATTCCTATCCAATACACAACTGCATTACTAATTAAAACATTGAGTACTCGATAGCTCTATCAATCAATCAAAAATGAACAAGCACAATGATAATGATCTTGAAACAACAGGAGATAGGCAGTTAAAATAATTAAAGCAAAATACTTCTAATAACTTATAACAGGTGAGTGTTTCAATTAAATTGCACCACGACAGCTGCATCAACTTTAGTAGAATCAGACTTGAGTCACTCCCATATTATTTGAACATTAGCCAAGACACCATATTCTCTGCATTATGGAAAAATATATGATCTCACATGATAAAAATAAAAGACATAACAACCATATAATTCCCTTACCCTTCATACTCAGAACCAATATCAGGTAACTTATCCCTGCTAACTTGGGAGAGATAACTCCTCAGGAAGAGCCCACGAACAGGATTCTGAATGCCACGGCACATTTCAACAAGATCTTTAAGAACATCCTTAGCTGGCGCTTCCTTTGATTTGATATATACAGATCCTACCGTACAGAGTAGATACCTGACAGAAATCAGAAAACTCATAAAACAATATACAAAGAAGACCTTCCAACAAACAAAAGTTATCTAGCATCATACAAGTTTCTTAAATGAATGTTCCAAACTGCAGTAACAGACATGCATTGCCAAAACAACTAACTAGCATACATAAAGCCCATAATAACTATTGTGCACACGAGATTCATTTTTGACATATTTTCTGTAATCATTAACAGGAACTTCAACTCACAGTCTAGGCAATATGTTGCCAGCATGCTGCACAAGTTCATACAGATCAATAATTGAGCAACCGCGTCGCGTCTCCTCTTTAAAGAACATCTCCAGCTTCCTCAACTCATCAAATGCTCGCATATCTATTACATTAATAATAAATCACATTTTCACTTTTAATAAATAAAAATAAAATATCGATCCAACATCGAATCGGAGAGTTAAGACTTACAAAGTTGATAGTATTTCTGCGGAGAAAGTTTCGAAGTCCTAAGTTCAGACAACATCTGAGCAGAATATTTCAAAGCGTCTCGAAGATTGTTCGAGTCCTGAGAAATTCACGACATACTTTCAAAATTACCAAATCTAAACTTAGGGTTCACGCGTAGGAGGAACGCCACAAAAGATAAATTCAAGATTCTGGAACTTAATTTCCCTAGATTTACAATTTCTCTCGATTGATCAACTTTTTTTTTTTTTTTTTTGAGAAACAAACGGAGCTTACCAGAGCGCGATGCATGTAGAAAGCGTTCTGCTGAAGGCCGGTGATTCCAGCAGAGAGCCATTTCTCTTCGTCTTCGACGCCGTCTCCGATCATCATCAGTATCTCTCTCTAAAACGTTTGTTAGTTGTTAACGAGGTTGCGTTTGACTTACTAGGAAACTGCGAACCTCAACTGCTTGTCAAGTATTTGGATCGGGAGGCAGTGCGTGATACTGTGCTCTTCGGATGTACGTCCTGATTAGATCTCTACCGTTAAATCTGCACCCTAAATAGATATCAACGGTTTGCTCAGAACCACTTAGAGGTGGAAAAATTGGGCGGGTTAGACGGGTCAGTCCTAACCCGGCATGGCGGGTTAGCTGTTGGGCTGCCAACAGTCAATCCGACGGGTTGGCCCGGGGGCTGCTAACAGGCAGCCCAGCAGGTTGGCGACAACAAAATTAAAAAAAAAAACTATTTTTTCAAAAACCAATTTTACCCTTCAAATATAACCATTTTATAGCCGTTGAAGAGGTCTATTCGATCATTTTCTTTTCCCATTTTTCTCTATAAATAATGCATAAACTTCTCATATTTCTTTACATCCAAAATTCCCTCATTTTCTTCAATTGCTCGTGCTCTAAAAATCTCTCAAATCTCAGTTGTCAATTTGCTCTCATTTTAATTTTTATTACTTTTTGTAATTTTCAATTCATATTTCCAAATTTCGATTCTTCTTCTTTAATTCTTTTATATCCAATTTTTTTTTTTTTTTTTTAATAACTAGAATAGATAGATTTCTATAATCCCACCATCAATTTTGATGATGAAGAAAATTATCCTAGTCCCAATGAATTTACTAACACAAACGTAGTAGATTCAAACAATCCCGCTTTCTCATTCTCAAAATCTGATACACCTCATAATATTTCCTTCCTTCCTTCCTCCTCATGCTGTTACAGCTCCCAGTGATTCTAGAGGTCATTCTCGTAATCATTGTCCTCGTCCAACTCTATTTGCAGTAGAAGTTGGTTCATCAACTGCAGCTACCAGAAACAACGACAGGCACACATCAAACATTTGGATGCATTTCATAAAGTTTTACGAGACAGACAATATAGTTCAAAGTGAAGAAAAGAAAATGTAAGTATTGTGGAAATATTTATAAAGCTTATGCAGGTAATGTTACTAGTACTTTAAAAAGGCATGCAGATAACATAAAAATCATCATGGATATAGACAAACCAATCAAACTCAAATAACTAGTATGAGTAATACTTGGCATTATAATTCTAATGTATATAAGGAACAATTAGCTTTATATATTTGTAACATTCACATTGAGGTACGTTATTTATGTTCTAATGCCCTTAGTTTTATTTGATGCAAGGTGAAAGATTGAAAATTATAATTTGCAAACTTCACCGCGGCAAAGGAGTTTTGCCGCCACGGCATTGTACACACCGTCCAAATCGTGCTTTTAGAATTACAGGCTTCGCCGCGGCAAGGAAAGAAGTTCGCCGCAGCAATGTATGCTCTGGAATTTCTTGCCGAGGCGAAGAAAAAGCTTCGCCGGGGCAAAGAACTCTATCATTTTTTAGAACATTCTAAAAAAGTTCCTTAAGGGCAAAATGGTCATTCCACCCATAATTAGTTGAAAATGTGGGGAGTGAAAAGTGGTAGAATCTCATGGAGAATGCAATGGAGATGAGGGTATTAGTGTAATTGACTAAAGGGCAAAGATGGAATTTCATAGAAAGTACAAGGTCAAAATGGGAAAATATAAGTAATAAATGAGATATTAAAGGTTCAAGAATTGAAACCCTACCATTCTCTACTCCTTCACTGCTACCTTCATCCCCAATTCTCTCAATTCTCTTCACCAAATTTCCAAGGAAAGTTAAAGGATTTTGGTTGGCTTTTATTAGATTTTTAATCCTAAGCATCCAAAGGTAAGAATTCTTGCAATAAGATGTGAGATTAATTTTTCAAGTGTTGAATTCATATAGTGTTTATGCTTAGGTTTAAGAGGAAGAGGAAGTCTACCAAAGAAAGGAATTTTAGTGTGGAACTACTCAAATTTAAGGTAAGTAAATCTAACTCTAATCATGATTTGAGCAAGAATTGTGTAGAGAAATTTTATATACAGTTATATGCTTGAATGCTGAGAATTGTTGATGGAATTGATGTAGAGTGTTGGTTAGAATTCCACCATGAGAAGTAGTGTTTAGTATGAGATGAATTGGTGGAAGTTTGAAGAAGTTATGAAAGAGTTGGAATAGAATTTTGAAGTGTGAATTTCCTAGCCAGGTTTGAAGTTGATTTTAGAGAATTGTGCTCCAAATTCTGGTAGCTAGAAAAAGAGATAGAAGTGTAGCTAATTTAGTGCTTGTTTGTGCATACCACTTGTTTGATGAAATTTCAAAGTGAAGTGCATGTATGATTATGATAGTATATTATCTTGAGAAGAGTTTATAGATGGTAGAGAAAGTAGAGAATGACATGCCTACATGCCATATTGCATTCTTGCATTTAAACATTTGAATTTAAAAGAATAACAAGAAAAGCCCATCTACATGCATACATGCATATAAGCACACTAAAGTACAAAGAGAAAGAAAGAAAAGTACTAAAGAAAAGAAAAGAAATTGAATACTAATTTCTAAAAGAAAGATAAGAGAAAAGAATGTTGTTGCAATAGGGAACCCGTGAGTGACAAGAAGAAGAATATTCCCATATGCACGCCGCCTTCAATGAGCGGTCTAAGAAGAAGAAAGAAGAATAAGAAGAAGAATTTGTACAGTCCATAAGAAGTGCATGTAGATGAGGACTATACTCACTCATACGACCAAGGTTCTGAATCCATGTCTCAACCGAGTCCGATTGACAAACAAGAAAAGAAAAGAAAGAAAGAATAGAAAACAAAATAGAAAAGAAAAAAAACAATAGAAAAGCAAAGAAAGAATAGAAAAGAAAAGAAAGAAAGAAAGAATATAACAAAAGAAAGAAAGAAACACAGAAAAAAAGAAAGAGAAAACAGAATAAGAAAATAGAAAAATAGAAAAGAAATGCATTTCTTATGCATTATGTCATTTCCATTATTCAGAATTAGTTTTCCCTGTTTGAGCTTACTTGTAAGTGAATAGAGAAAAAACAGAGAAACAATGTAGAAAGAACAGAGAAGAATAGAGAAGTTGATGTAAGGAAAGAAATTCAAGATACAAGTTACGGAGGAAGAAGAAAGGTATAACGGATTTATTTACTGAGCAATTAGTGCTTACTCAATTAATTTCACTGTTTTTTGCAGGTAGTAGGTGAGAAATGGTCGCAGGGAATGTCGAGAAGCGAGGAAGAAGGGCATGACTGTCCAGTTATATTTTGAGCTTATGTAGATAACTTTCTTACTAGATGTAGAGAATTTGATTATAAAGTAAAGAAACTTTTTTGGACTCATTATCTTATACTTATATGCTTATAAGTTTTTTATATCATATTTAGCAATTTCATATCTTATTTTCCAAAGTATATTTGCTAGAGAGAGTCATTACAATATTGTTGCAACTGATCAACCTATTAATATAGCTAAAGTTAAATATTTTGAAAGATTTATTAAAAATTCATTTTTACTAAAATTTAAAACCTATTCTAAAATTGCAACTAGGAATAATTTAATAAAGTTATTTAACAAAATGAGATTAGAATTAAGAAATAAAATACATAGTTGTCATGTTAGTGTGGCTCTAACAGTCGATATTTGGAGTGGTAGAATTAAACAAGATTATATTTATGTGACTAGTCATTATTTTGATAACGAATGTAAATTAAATAAATCTTTATTATGATTTAAATTAATGGATGTAGATCATAGAGGTTAAAAAATTTATTTTAAAATTATTGAAGTTTTAGAAGAATATGATTTGATTAACAAAGTAATAAATTTAACTTTAAATAATGCAAGTGTTAATAGTAGAGCTATATATTTTTTTAAACTAAATTTTCCTTTTTATGACAATTATAAGTTTTTTCATCAACGTTATGCATGTCATATTATTAATTTAATTGTAAAAAATAGTATGAAAAGAACTAGAAACAATATTGATAGAATTATGGATTGTTTAGCTTGGATTACTAATAGTAATAGAAAAAAATTTGAATTTAAAAATGCTTGTAGAACTTCAAATTTGTCTCCTAGAACTTTTGCATTAGACATGCCAACTAGGTGGAATATTACTTATTTAATGTTTAATTCATGTTTACCTTATGTAAATTTAATTAGTTATTTTGTGGCAAATAAGGAGGGTCCTCATTTTTTGGTAGATAGTGATTAGCATATAGCTAAAACAATTTATTATTTTCTTAAAACTTTTTATGTTGCCACTTTAAAACTTTCTGGTGTGTATTATCCTACTAGTCCATTGATAAAACATACAATTTTAGAAATTTCAAATTTATTTGCTTGAAATAGAAACAATAAAATTTTAGCAGGACCAATAGAAGCAATGAAATTTAAATTTAAAAAATACTGAAAACTCATTCCTTTTCTTTTTTGTTTATCTGCTATATTTGATCCTAAGATTAAATTAGAGGGTTTAAAAAATGGTTTAGACACGTTAAGTGAAAATTTACAAGAAGAAGCGTATGCCAATCAACTAGGAGAGATAAGACAGTGTCTTGGAGAGGTATATTTGCAATATAAAAGCAGGTATGAGAATCAGCAAAGAGGCGCAATACTCAAGGAAGTACCAGCAGAAGACACAAATGAAGACTTCTACTCTTAGAGTGCAATTAATAGACGAAAGAAGACCCGAACTCGAACCATAACCTTTTCTTTAGAAGCATCAACAACAAATATAATGTCCTTCATGCAACTGCAGAGTAATGAGCTTCACCAATATTTGGGAACCCCTGACTTGCTAGCAGTAGATTTGCAACAAAGAGCCAACTTTGATGTCTTAAAATATTAGAAAACCAGAAAATGTATTTTTCTGGTACTATCAAGACTCGCCCTGGATGTTTTCTCTATTCATGTTTCAACCGTCTTATCCGAAAAAATATTTAGTGCAAGTAGAAGAATTTTAAATAAAATGAGGACTAAACTTTCACCAAAATTGATTGAAGTCCTCATATATCTTCGAGATTGGGAACAGTCGCGCCAACAAGATCAATATGAGGTTGTTGACAATACTTTAATATAATCATTTCAATTTTGTAATTTAGATGATACAGATGAGGGAGATTCTAGTCAACCCTCAAATTAGTTGTTTTGTAAATTTTAACTTTGTAATTTGTAAATTAACTATCAATTATTAAACTCTTTTTTCCTTACCAAGTTTTTGTCCCAATTGAGTTTTTCTTGGTAAAGTTTTTAACAAGACAATAATTGTTGTAATTTCTTATTTCTTATTTTAGTTTTTGATAAATAAATAAATCTAATTTTTCTTATATTATAATTTAATTGTATTAAAATTGAATTAATATTTGAAATGTTAACTAAAAAAAATTAATTGAATTGAATTGAATTGATATTTGAAAAGTTAACTAAAAAAAATTACACAAAAGACAAAAACATTAAAAATTAAAAATTAATTTTTTTGGTGGGCCGACCGGGCCCTGCTTGCACAAAAACCTGTCGGGATAGGTTACTGGATCGGGTCGGGCTAGCCCTTTTGAAAAAGAAGTGGGCCTAACCTGGCCCGCAATTTGCCCTAGCCCGCCACAGGTCGGGCCACTTTTCTACCTCTAATAGAGAGCTTGATGAGATTTGACTTGAAATATGTTAATTATTTTTATTTTCTCTTTGTCTCGTTTGTGCAAAATTGAAGGTAATTTTCCATGTATGATTATGTCCAGTTTTCTTTAATAAAAACATTGGTTGAAATAGTAGTGTATTTCCTTTAGTCTATAACCTATAGCCCACTTTCTTTACTTTCCAAAAATCTTCACATCCCTTCACTCTTTTCTTCATCAAGAAACCAACTCAGCACTTTCTAGCTCTTTCTCAAACACTCAAATCAGGTCACACCAAATTATCCTAATATCCTGTATATTTTCCAAACAAATAATCATCAATTCTAGATAAATCCTTGAGTATATATATTTAAGTCTTGAAAGACAAGGAAATTAAACCTCTTTGAATCGCTTTGGAGGTAATATATTAGTCTTCAAACGAAAGAAAGGATAAGATGATCACAATTTTCAACCAATGGTATTACAAACTTAAATGTTTCAATTTAATATAAATTAAAATAACACAACATTCTTATCTAGTAAAATAACACAAGAACAAAACGAAAAACACACAACAATTTTATTTTAACCTGAAACAAAAATAAAAGAAGAAGATTACCTCAAACAAAAACAAAAGAAGAAAAAGCCAATATGTGTATCCTCACCGGGTACGATGAGCAAAAGAAAGGGTTACAGGAGAAAATGCTTCAGTCTTAGAGAGTAGAGAGTTACATAGAACCTAGGTCGCAGTAATTTTAGTTTTAGAGAGCAGAGAGAGAAAGAGAGGGAGAGAGTTATAATAGAAGATGGAGAAAAGGTAGACAATTTTGTGTTCTCTTTTTTTTTTTTTTTTCAAAGTCAACTTTATTGGGACGTGGTTTTTATTTTTGTGGCTCGATATAAATTGACTATATTACCCTTCTTCAAAATAGAAAACACTAACAAGACCTGACGAAGGGTGGGAAAGTGTCATTTTAAAACTTGACGGGTGAGAAAGTGTCAATTCGCCAAACCTTGGGTGGGAAAATGTCGTTCTCCCATTCTTTTGAGTTCTACTTCTTTTCTTTACATTAAATAAATTAAATTTAAAACAAATTAAAATCATAAAATATATAAAGCCCGCCAAAAATAAACCCACACCCTCACGTTTAAAATCCCACAACCATCACACACCCAACCACCACCACCTTTACTTCTATCCTCTTCCCCTGCCACCCCTTTATCTTATACACTTTCTCCTCCCTTTTCAAATTGAATATCTGACAACTAGAGAGGCAGCAGTCAAACCGTCGAAGTGGCAACATCTAGATTGACTATTCACTCATCAAAAATTCACTAATTTCAGATCCAAAGATCGAAATCAGATAAGAAAGGATCCTCCAATTACGGAGCCAATCTAAGTAGGAGTCTGAGGATGGATACAGATCTTTCCATGTCAATTTTTAGGATTTTTCTTTTCGAAACGTATGTTGAATACAGAATCATCCAAAATCAAAATTAAGCTCGCATCTTAATCATACACCATTTCATTTGAACAGGAGTCCGGCTAAATAAAAACTTGATTTGATATCTACAAGCAACTATTTCTCTTGACTTATCAAAGATTTACCAACACATCTTTGAATATGGAATCATCCAAAGCGTTATTCACATTTTTTTCTGCTCATGTCATATGCACCTCCTACCAGTTTCACATCCATGCCCTTGAGAATACTTCCACTACATTTCAGGTATATTAACAGTAGAACTAGGCCAACAACTCTTCACCACTGAAGAAGACAAGAAGTAATGTCTCCTATTAAACTAGTTACATACACACTACCGAAATGGAATGAGAGGAATGAGATTCTGAAAGATTAGATGATTATATTACTTGAAGAATTGGTCATGTGGTACATTTCTATTTACACTACCTACAAAAAAAAAAAAAAAAAAATCAACTTGTCAATCCTTAACTGGCTATAACTATCCTCTTGCACAACATTTACCGAACAAATGGAACTTGAGTCAACATTTACCGAACAAATGGAACTTGAGTCACTTAACAGTCAAAAACATATCAAGCACGGCTGAAATGCCTGATAGCAAACTCTGTTCACACTTTTCAGCAATGCAAATAATTAACAGTGCACAACTTTACATGCAACTTTAGCTCTTGGGTTTATTTTCATGAGAGGGTTTCAGTAGGGCACGGTGAATGGTAAAGCATATATATCAACCTTAGGCAAGTAATAAACGTGTGGCAAAGTAGTTGAGTTCGAAAGAGGTAAACCAAGACTACCTATTTCACCAATTTTGGCTCCACATATATGGTCATGCTTCGTCCTAAACAGCCATTCCTTATCACAACTTTACACACAACTTTAGATCCTAGGTTCATTTTTATGGGAGGGTTTCAGTAGGGCACGGTGAATGGTAAAGCATATATATCAGTCTCAGGCAAGTAACAAACATGTGGCAAAGTAGTTGAGTTTGATAGAGGTAAACCAAGACTACCCATTTCACCAATTTTGGCCCCACATATCTGATCCTGCTTTGTCTTAAACAACCATTCCTTATCATCAAAAGTGCAGTCAGGTTCCGTTGGAGGTGGAACCTAGTTCTTAATGACATCTCTGAATTTTACTGCTAACTGAGGGGAGCAGGGACCACACAAACTTAGCGGACTGCTGTCATGGCCTATCTGAGCAGAACTTTGAGACACTCTTGTAGAGAGGTAAGGCTTTTCTTCGTTGAGCCTTAACATGAGTTCTAGACATATCTCTCTGAAGTAGAACAAGGCAACTCTCCCTCTTCCAAGCCTGTTCTATGAGCATGTTCCTGCATCACTTGAGTACAGGCATCATCAGTCTCCCTAGAGGCAGAGCAAGGTTGTTCCTTGCTGGGTAACACTTCTAGATCATTTTGCCTTTGGAGAGGCAACCGGATCTGGATGATGCTTCCTTCATATTAATAATAACAATTTGAAGAAAGAACATCAGTGCCCATGTGAAGCAAACAAACCCAACAAGCAAACAACCTCCCCCTCGAAAGGGAAAAACACATAGGAACTCACCAGAATTATTCTCACCATCAAGGGGTGAGCTTAGCTTCTGTCTTTTGGTCCTGCTAAGAGTGCTTTGTCAGAAGAGTTCTGAGATCCAACCGGATGCCCATGTTCTTTAGTAAGGCTACTCTTCTCAAGTTCGTTCTTTGTTTTCTTTTGAAGGCCTCCTCCTTTCTGATCTTCTTGGTTCCTATCATCCTTGGGCCTTTTCTTATGTCGATGTTTCTTACTTTCAACCGCTCCACTTCCCCAAACCTTTTCCTTTTCTTTTTTCTCCAATTTTCTCTCTTTCTTCCTTTCTTTCCTTTCCTTCTCGGCCTTCTCTCCCTCCCGTTGGGGCTTCAAATCACAAGAGTAACTATCAATTTGAGAACTAACAAAGAAGTGGGAAAAGCCAAAAGGAGCAAGCACTATCAGTTTCACAGAGAAAAGAGCATGAAGAACTATAACAAAGTTGTTTACCTAGATGTAGTGGGTACAAGTAGGCATGCAAAAAGGTATGTAAGCAAAAACAATCAGAGAAATACCACAAAAAGACCTTCCTAAAACAGAGATACAATTTTAGGAATAAGTACAAAGATTTGCACAGAGTTACAAGCACACTCGATAATTTACTTGGGGAGGAAATTCCAATGGGTGCAAATTAGTAATCACAATAAAACTCATATATCAACAAGCATAATAGAAGAATATCAATGAATCTTGTTAGAGTAGATGCCCTAGAGTCAATCAATTATTGTAGAATTGACTCTTTGTAATAATGTTCATTAATCAATAAAAGACATTTTATTCTATATCGCGTAAATCATTATTATTGCAATATGTATTGATATATGTCCTTAGAATAGTAGAACTGTGACGAGGGTATCAAGTGTTTCAAATCTTGATAGTGAGAACCTTATGAGCACATATGGTGGTCATTCTAGAAATGTCCATAGCCCTAGTATTATTCTGAAGTAAGGGCACAGATAATACGGTAAGGCTATCATAGTGTTGAATGACCTTGTTGAAAGGCAGTGACTGATCTCACTTGTCAAGGTTGTTTGATGACAATCTGGTGCAACACATGGATGCTTGCTGTAGGTGAATACACAGCAGCAAGTTCACTGGACAAACCCACCAGAGGATTCTATATGGATGGTAACCCCAGTGTCTATGGAACAAATCCTCTAACAAATGAGGGTGCATGTGATCCTTAGACTTGAGATCACCGGAGCGCCTTATGCAACGATTGGTGCAGTTTGACACTAGCCTAATGCAGTTCTATTTAAAGCTGTCAATACAGTGGTGATTGGCTGCATCAAGGAGTATATCAAGACTATGGTGGATAGACAGAGGATTCATCACTCCCAGGTACAGGAGAAGTTATCTCACGGCGTAATTCAGTATATGGCAATGACGCTAAAACTGTGGCCATAGTGGGATCGAGTTATTGCTCTATCCGGATTATAATACAGGTCATTGGTCCAAAAACTGAATACATAATATCGAGAGTAACCGAAGGTTGACACTATTTCTATACCTTTGTCTCATCGAGATAACGTATGATGAAATGATTGAATTGTACGGTAACCATATCATTGACAGGTAGCTATTTTGTTGAATCCGAATCTATCGGGTGGCCATGATGTTTTATTAGGGGTCAATCTTGGTTTGTGTATTAGTGAGACGATTAATTGGTGTTAATCGCGATACTATACACTACCGGTATGATGAGGAGCCTATGGGTCACACACATAGAAGATAATTTAAGACTCAAGAAGAAAGAATGGCATTTTCGTCTTTTTGGGCGAAAGGGTATTTTGGTAATTTCACAATGTAATTAAATTTACTGAGGTTGTAGCCTTTTATTTAATTTGTTAGAAAAATTAAATAAGTGAAATTACATTTAAATATGTGTTAGTATATATTGAAATAAATTATCATTATTGTTAAATGTTAATATATATATTAATTGATTTTAATTGAAGATAATGATGAATTAAAATAAATATCTAATTGGGAGTGTTTGGAAACATGGGATGTTTGGGTTGGAGCCCAAGCCTATTCCATATGGGAATAGGGCATATAAAAACATCACTATAAAAGAAAAGGTTTCTTCATAAAATGTAATAGTTTTTCATTACACTCATTTTTCATTGAAAAAGAAAACACACAGCCCCTCTTTCACACTCTCACGTCAGTTTTGCTTTTGCAAAGAATCAAAATTTTCTTTGATTTTCTTCTTTGTTCTTAAGGTTAAAGAGGATCTAGCAAATCTCTCTTTAGTTCCTTGCGATTGTCTTCGTGTGGACTTCATCGGTTCGATCCTACACTTGGGTCGATAGCGAACTATGTTCAGAGACAACTTGGAGGAGCCTCCAAACATGCATATGATTCCTTAAACCTTGAATTGATTTTTTCTGTAGATTTAATATATATATTGTATAAACTGTGATTTTGTACCTGGATCTTGGTTCTAAGGAACGATCCATGTCATTCATGTTTTTGTTTTCTGCTGCGTAACTGGGTCGTTCGCTAACAAATCTAACCTTTTTTCTCTCCTCACAACACATATAACAACACCACCCCCAAAAAAAAAGAAGTATGTGCAAGCGGCCTAGCAACACCACTAAATTCATATAAAAACTATGGTAAAACAGACATCGAGACTAGCCTAATCAGCTTTTGACTAATTCCACATCAATTTATTTTCCATTGTTCTTAAAGCCACTGTGAAGTATCTTAGCAGTACGAAGAGGAAAATGGCTTCTCCCTGTTAATTTGCCCTTGTTCATGATCTTATCTATTATCCACTGCTAAAAATTCTCATTCATATAATATATAAGCCAATCTACCTAGTGTAACTTAAACATAGACCATATGTTAAACATAAATTACCAACCTCACCCAATAAGATAAAAACTTATAATGCCTTGAAGGGGACTTGAACCTCCTTGCTCTTAAGCACAAGACTTTTGATCTCATGTGTCTACCGTATCGCCACCAAGACAATATCAAGATGAATCACATTCAATGTGTGAATCATATTCCAAACACATGATATCCTTCTTCCAGTGACTAAACATAAGAGTGAGTAACTAACAAAATTGTAATTCCAGCGACCCAGCCATGTCAAACAAGAGCTAATCAGACTCAAAATAAAATAGCCTTGAAGCATCCAAACCATTACCAAAACATATAACACAAGCTTATACTAAATCTTAATCAACCTAAATGAAGTCTATAAACCTATTACTAGTAATGAATTTTCTTGAGCTCCTCTTCCATAGTCCCCTCTCCAGTACACATGACTTTGTGACAACATGAAAGCACTCTACTCAGAATAAGCTAAGATCAACTTCAAGATTGATAATTGATTCTTTGTTTGTGCTCTTAATGGTTATTCAGGGCAACTTTACTTACAAGAACCTAACGTTACAACATCAATTGCAAATTAATATTCAGACGCATAAAAACGAAGTCATTTAATTCAGGTACAATTAGGCAGAAGGAAGTTTGGCGACTAAAATGGGTCATGAGAAAAATTAATGTTCTAGCTCTATTAATTGAAGGTTCCATGGTTACTTATATAATTATTGATGTTATGAGGAGCAATGCACCAACATATTTTTTTCTTCATCAGGTAGTGACAGGCAGATGAGAGAACACTAGATGTACTTCTTCATTGGGTAGTGACAGACAGATGAGAAAACACTAGATGTTTTTTCTTCATCGAGTAGTGACATGCAAGTGAAAAGACACTAGACTAGAAATGCTGGCAATTCAGTGTCAAAATCTTTATCACCCTAAAAGAACAAACAATTCCCCAAATTCAACTCAAGAGTTGATAAAGATAGACTTTTGGTAGCAAGTGTTTGGATTAAAGAGTATATATACAATTTTTTTTCTTTTAATTCTTAATTTGAGGTATAATTTATACAATCCCTAACACAATATTTACTCTAGTATACACAAATCATCACAATCAGACGATTGGGAACCGAACACATCGAGTAGTCAAGTCGGTCGATTGCAATGAAGCCATGAATGCTCAACAAACAAACCTTGACCGATTTGATTAGAGCCTCATCGCGAATACCATTCTTCACATATCCTGGTGGAGGATACGGGAAGCAACGAGACATCGTTCAACCGGACAAAGCGTAATTTCATGTGAAAGAAATGAAGATCTGTCAAAAGAAAGTAAACAAACCTAACTTAAAGCTAAAATTAACTGGCCAAGAGACTTTATCTAGGGTTTTAGTAAAGACGCATGTAATTTTCCCGCCAAAATCTTGTTTAGATCCAGACAAGGGGTAAGGGTTCTAGGGTTAGGGTTTGAGAAGACGAGACGCGTAAACCAGAGTTAAAGGGGATCTTGAATTTGATCCAGGGAAAGACCAAAAGCAAAATTAAAAAGTGGGCAGCGAGGATTACTTATATGGACAGAGATGTCCGCATGTTTGGAAATAGGGATATCACTGAATACCAGGACACGTGGAAGATTTCCATTCCCTCATTAGAATTATCTGAGGGATCTGTTTGGAAATGGGAGCGGTGTCATTCTTATATTAGGTTTATTCAGAGTTTCTCCAGTTACGTATTCATTTACGTCTTCCGTATTCCCTATTTAGTTGACCCCAATACAATGCTGAAATGGTTCCAAATTGCAACAACTACTAGATTTTATCTTATTGTATAACCAAAAAGAAACATCAAAAGGATAAACGCAATTTAGATTAAGAAACTTTTACCATATTCAATTTGATAAATATCAGTAAAAATGACCTAAATCATAAGCCCAAAAAACTTGCAATTTTCCTCTACTTAAAAATAAGAATAAGATTAAATAATCCCACAGGAGAGCTTAATTCAAAAGACCGATTTCATAAGTGAAAAACAAGTAAATGACTTTTTTCCATTCAAATAATAGTTTAATGACAATTTTCATTTATAGACTTTTAAAATATCATTTTATTACCCAAATTTATATTTCGTTTTCGATTCCGACATCATTACGACCCCACATCACTATCTATTTTCCGATCATCACTCACCAAAACCTTTCAAACCCTATTCCGTCGACTCCGCTAATTGCCGACAATCAAGTGATTAAGGTTCGTGTAACTGTCCCTTCTAAGTCAAATTCTGATTAATCTCAATCTCAATCACCAAAATCCAACCTTCTATTACCAAAAGACTCATTGATCTCCTCTCTTCAACAGCCTTAATAACCTGAACCGAATTTGTTCTCTATTTATCGTCAAAATATAAATTATGATAACAAAATGATATTTTAAAAACCTGTAAGAAAAAAATTATCATTAAATCATTATTTAGATAAAAAAAAATCGTTACCTCAGTGAAAAAACCCCTAGGGTTAAATATCATATTTAGTGAGTGTATGAATCAAATCCAAAAGACTGACCTAATAGGTGAAAAAACCTTAGACTTAAATACTATACTTGGTGGGTATATATATATATGATCCCGACAGTCGGATGGATGATCTGAGATGCTAACATTTTCTGAGATCACATGCAATTTCCTGTTCAATTTTGATGTTGATTGATTCATAGATTGTCATGAACTTTGAAAGACGAAGGACTCGAAGCTTAATGCCTCAGATCACAAGATGAGAATAAGGTTCAGCAAATGTGCTGTAACGCCCCCTTGAAGACCAAAACAAATATAGTTGGCAATACGGCGCCAATACATGTTTTCACTTCAGTACAAAAACAGAAACCATTTAGCCTCAATTACAAAATGTACAACATAAAGAATCTTAACTAATTTCTAATTTAATTTACATGACCACACAAGCAGTAGGGTTCTCGTCACTAAACGCAGTGGTGTACTTGACTTCGAAAGAGCTGGCACGTGCGAGAGCAGAGGCTTCGGGGTCCTCCAGCACGTTTCGTACGTATCCAGGTGGTGCCTTCTTATCATACGCGCCTGGCGCGTACGGATGAGGCACTACATCATACGGTACATAAGGCCAGAACTCCGCCTTCTTTCCCGTCCGATGTCTTACGCGTTCCAGCACCTTGTCGGGGTCCACGTACCCAATCACCGTCAATTTGCTTTGCTTGGGTTCCACCTCCACTTGTGTCACCCCTTTCATGCCTTCCACTGATTTCTTCACTCTTCGCTCACACCCTTCACAGTCCATCTTGATCTTAATCTCCACCGTCTGATTTATTCACACAAAAAGAAAAACACGAAAAACTCTGAAGCACTTCTACAACATTTAGCATATAGAGAACCTCGGACAATGCAAAAAGCACTTCTAATAAACCTTAAAACAAAGTCAAGAGCACTTCTAATGCATACCTGTAATTGCTTAATTTTTTTGAATTTCTTGTGGCTGCGAATGCCATGGCAGTCGCAGAGTTCAGAGGCGTCCTCAAGGAAGCCCATTGCAGGACGCAGACAACACGAAAACAAGAAAGTGATACGTCTGATTCAGACCAAGCAATTAATAAGATTTATATTTCAACGTTGAAAGTGATTTTCAAACAGTCAGATTCTTCTTAGAAGGAAAAACCAGTACCAGGAATCATAGCTTATATATATATATATATAATGAAAATTTGAGTGATGAATTATTGATAAGCTCATGAGCAGTTGAAGGTGGTGTAGCTGTTATGGACATGACACGTGTGGTCTGGTGCATGTAGAAAATGATCTAGAAGCACCACGTTGTTTCTAGGCCTTGTTCAGTGGGAAATATTGAGCAGAAGCATTTTTAAGGCTTCGAGCTTATCACATTGTAACTGAAATTCCGGGAGATATTATAAGTACAAATAGTTGTACTGTTAATAAGAAAACTATGCTGGAGTATTCTGGTTACTTCCATGCTTTAGTTACAGTCTCCTCTTCAATAATGGAAAATCTCGAGATCATCACTTTAAAGAAACAAACCTAAGATGCTTTTTCAAAAAGTGTTTCGAATATTATTTAATTGATGAAGAGCTTTTCTGTAAAAAGAACAATTATTTAAATATGTTTCATGTTGAAATTGGCGACCACTTGGTCCACTTTAACCAGAAACGGTTCGTTTACAAGCGGCGACGCACACGAGGTGTCGGACACCGGTAAGTGGGTGGGGGCCCAGCTATTCGGTGAGCAGGCAGGCGTAGGGGGCAGAGCCGCAGAGGCCCCAGAAACTATAAACAGTTTGGGGTTAATTCCACAAATAGCCGCTGCAAGATTCTCTAAAGAATAGAAATATTAATGGAATTTGGTTTTGGAATAGAAATCCTATGGTTTAAGGTTTCTCTTCATAAATCCTGTATATATAAATATATTATTCTGGTGATATAAAAAAGTATAACAAATATTTACTCTGTTAGATATAGATTGGTTTTAGGTGAATCAATAATCACACGTATTTTTTTTCTTTATTATTTCGTTATTTGTGGGTGATTAGTTTTAGTTTAATTACATACGCTTTTTTGTTCTTTCATTTCAAAATTATGTCTCGAGTAAAAACAGCTTTATATACTGTTTTAATAATTAACATATTCTCGTTTGTTAATTGTTTTTTGTCATGTTTTTATTTATTAATGTTATTCTCTCAATCAAAATAAAATATGTTCAAATATTGAAGATAAATATTATTTCAACAATTTGCAGTTAACTAATACTATATAAATTTTATACTAGATATGATGAAGAGATGATAATTGATATGTACAAAGAGTTTTTATTTTTCCAGAAAATACAATAAATATCTCAGTCTCCCTTCTCGATTAGCTCTTCCCTCCCCATGAGTTTACAAAATAAAAGAGAGGAATCCAAAAGGCGACTCGTATATATTATTCTAAAAGCACGAAAAAGGTCATTTCTTTTAATTAAGCAAGTCTTTACGAAAGGGTAATTATATTGTTGGTCAAATTAATACATATATGACCTTTAATTTCAACTTTAATTGGCAATGTATATATTCAGTAATTGCCAACCTAATTGTGATAAGACTGCTCAACTTATTTAGAGTAAACGGCTTTTTCTCACCCAAATAATAGTTTAATAACACCATAGATATTTAAAATACTATTTTATTATCTAAATTTATATTTCGTTTTCGATTCCGGTATCGTTACAATCCCACACACCATCATTCTCTTTCTCGATCATCACTTATTGAAACCCCTTAAACCCTATTTTCGTTGACTCCGTCAATCGTCTGCAATCGAACGATTAAGATTTACGTAGCCGCCTCTCCCAAGTCAAATTTTGATTAATCTTAACCACAAAAGCCCCAACAATCTAGACTAAATTTACTCTCTATTTATAGTCAGAATATAAATTTAAATAGTAAAGTAGTATTTTAAAAGTCTGTGGGTGAAAAAGTATCATTAAATTATTATTTGGGTGGGAAAAGTCATTAACTCACTTATTTACTGCCAAATTGAACCACCGTTACATGATTCTAACACTGATTGATGAATCTGTCATATTTGAATTCAAGCCTATTTTATTTAATCTATCGACGCACTTTATAATAATAGAAAGTTTCTTCAAAAGCAAGGACAATTATATAAACCTAACACTATGATACATGCAAATAATTTTGGCACAACAAATATTAATTAATATACATACAGTGTTACGTAGACACTGAAGATCCATTCTGTCTTCTTCTTCAACTATAATTTTTTATTTCCTTATATTGATTATATATAATTTCCATAAAACTGAAGCAGCAAGAACTCTACCAAATAATGAAACAGTGCCAGCACTGTTTGTGTTTGGACATTGGATAGAGGATCCTGGGAATAATAACGGTGTCAACACTTTGGCGAAGGCCAATTTTTCCACCAAATGGAAGGGATTTTACAGGTGGAAGACCAACCGGAAGGTTTTGTAATGGTAAGGTCTCCTCAGACCATTTAGGTATTTTGCTCACTCTGAAGCGTGACATCTGTTTGCTTAACATATAAACATTATTATTAATTGTTGGAAAATTTTCAGCTGAAGGAGTAGGTATTAAGGACTAAGGAGGTCTTGCCTGGATATCTTGATCCGAATTTGCAGCCTGAAGATATGGTTAATTACTTGCGTAAGTTTTGCCTCGGGTGGCGGTGGATATGATCCTCTGATCTCACTTCCAAAATACTGGTACAAATATATCTGTCTCTCCCTAGATCTTCATGTTGTTTAATAAATTGACTTTAATTCTGTCTCTTCTCGTTATCAGATCAATTAGAGATGTTAGAGAAATACCTGACGGAGATGAAGGCAATGGGGGGAGTGTCGAAAAAGCATATTCATATTGTGTTCAGTAAGCGATGATATTTTACGTACTTATCCATTAAAAGAAGAGCCCGCTATGATTTCAATTCCTACACCGATTTGATAGTAAGTTCAGCTTCAAATTTTGTCAAGGTATGTAATACATAACAGGCTCTGGATTGATTAATTGATGTAAAAGGTAGTGTTGTGTATAAAGAACAAAATTAAAAGACATAAAAATATGTTCCATCTCAAAGAACAATACGCGGAGGATTACCAAGAGGATAGTGTTGAGTCTTGAATCAATCAGCTCAATTTTTTTATTCAAAGCTCTTATTGGAATTAGATTCTCTTGATATAGAGCTTCTTGACTCTTCAATTATATACCTTGATATATATAATCAGTTACTTTCCCTTATCCAGAACCCTGCTCGATCAATACGGTAAATATTTCACATATAATTACTTAATTATGCATCATTATCATCAATTTCTTCAAAAAGAAATAATTTAAATAATTTTATTAATCAAATAAGGGTTTGAAGTGGCAAATAGAGGTTGTTGTGTTACTGGAATTATTGAAGTAAATGTAGCTTGTAATTCTTTAAACGATTAACGGATATGCAAAGATGCTTTTAAATACATATTTTGGGACAGTTACCAGTACCATCTCACAAAGACTGCTTACAAAATAGTCACCGCTACTATTCTCAACAGAGTAAACGACTTTTTTCCACCCAAAGTTAATATTCTATTATTACCTAAAGCTAACTCCGACCAATTTCTACGGTAAAAATTCTCTCAGTCACTATCATTTGAACCTCCGATCTCCTTTTTAGAAAACCTTTTTTATTTCAACACCTAATTTTTCGTCGATTATTGGCCACTATAAAGTTAGAGTTTGCTTTTTTAGCTGATTTCTAGCTGATTCCAACGAAAAATATTCAATTAGTCACCACCATTCGATCCATCGGTCTCTACTCTGCAAAACTCTTGTTAACCTGACTCCTAGTAACTCGTCGAATATCAACCGAGAAAGTGAAGTGTATCTTGGGTAGTAACAAAATATTAACTTTGGATGGGAAAGTGATATTTTGAAACTTTTTGAGTGGGAAAGTGTCATTGAGCCAAACCTTGGGCGGGAAAAAGTCGTTTACCCTTCTCAACAATTATATCAACAATATTTTCCAAGAATAATCTCTCTGAAAATATACATTGTTTAATTGTATCATAATGATTTAAGCTTGACTAACGTATTGATCACTTCCTTTTCTCATATATCTTTTTAAAATTATTTTCTTTAATTCTCCCCTGTATAAAGACCAGCCTTCTCATTCTTTAGGCATCTCAGAATTTGTAACACTTAAAAGAGTCCATTATTTTCTTGTTGAGTTTAAGCAAAACCTTGTAAACCCCTAAACAACATTACTACTTCCCATTTTGCCTCATCACCAAAATACTACCGCAATTATCTTCCATTTTTATGATCACACCAATCCTTGAATACCCCTTAGTCACATCCATATATCATCGTCGCTCAGTTTGGAGAGAAAAATCCTAGAACCATAACCATCCTAACCTTTTACTATCCAAAATACTGCATACAGCAACAAAAAACCAGAAATGGTGTTGGACGCACCCAAGAATCAAGACCAAGTCAACTCCTACTTTTTAGGCTTTTTAGTTTCCGTTCACTGTGTTTGTTAATTAGTTTCCTACTTTTCTATATATTTTAAATTTTAAATCTTCCTTGTAATCTGTATATATTATTACGATCATTGGATGAAAAACACAGTTCAAAATCATTACTTTTCTTCTATCGTGCTTGCCATTTTCACATGTATCAGAGCAATAATTTTTTTTTCTCTCTCAGTATTTCTTCACCATGTCTAATGCAAATCCTAACCCCAACATTACATCACCATCATCATCTCCACAGTCATCACTGCCTATCAAAATAGATCCTTATGCTATTCATCACTCAGATAGCCCTTCTACTGTTCTTGTTACACCTCTATTAACAGTAGATAATTATGGGCCATGGAGTCGTGCAGTGACAATGGCACTTCGTGCCAAAAGTAAGCTTGGTTTTGTTGATGGGTCACTTCCCATTCCACAGGAGAAAGATAATATTTCCAATTGGGAACGATGTAATGATTTGGTTGGAAGTTGGATTCTTAATTCAGTCTCACCTGAGATCCATCCAAGCATCTTGTATGCCGAAACTGCAGCACAAATTTGGACAGATCTTAAGGATCGTTTTTCTCAATCAAATGCTCCTAAGATCTATCAATTGAAACAATCAATCTCTTCCCTCAAGCAAGAAGGTGAAGGTATGTCCATTTCATTATATTTCACACAACTCAAATCCTTATGGGACGAACTCAGTTCCATTGTTTGCATCACTCCATGTATCTGTGGTAATGCTAAAAGCAATATTGATCAGCAAAATCAAGATCGTGCCATGGAGTTTTTTCAAGGACTCCATGATCGTTTTTCAGCAATTCGCAATCAAATTCTCTTGATGGAGCCGTTCCCTTCAATTCAGCGTATCCATAATTTGGTACACCAAGAAGAAAAACAACAAGAGATTAATATTCGAACAACTCTTACCATTGATTCAGCAGCGTTTAAGGCGTTTAAACCACCTTCTCAGCCATCGGGAAAGCGTCAACGTCCTTTTTGTGAACATTGTAACAAGCATGGTCATACTCTTGCCACATGTTACCAGATTCATGGCTTTCCAAATACGCAGGTGAAGAAATCAGGGCCACCTCCATCCACTTTCGCTACTAATCAATTAACACCTGAACAATACAACAAGCTTCTTACACTTTTATCCAAAGAGGAATCTAGTGAATCATCAGTCCATTTGGCAGGTACAATTCTCACTTGTTTGTCCTCTTGTTGGATTATTGATTCAGGTGCTTCTGATCATATATGTACATCTCTTTCATTTTTTTCTTCATATTCTACTGTTCATAAAAGCATGGCAGTTCAATTGCCTGATGGTTCTCATGCGCCTGTGACACACATAGGCACAGTTCATTGTTCAACATCACTTATTCTCACTAATGTTTTTCACATTCCATCTTTCAAATTCAATTTGTTATCTATTTCACAATTAACCAATTCAAAAAATTGTGATGTATTGTTTTCATCTTCTGAATGTATATTTCAAGACCGAGCAACGAAGAAGAAGATTGGTTGGGGTAGTGCTCGAAATGGTCTTTTTTACCTAGATGCAGATTTAGTTTTTAATTCTGCTTTTTCATTCAAGCATTGTAATAAATTTGACCTATGGCATTCTCGCCTTGGTCATCCATCTAGGTCTCGTTTTGATTTCATTGTTAAGAATTTTCCCATTACTATTGCGAATAAAGATTTTGTTTGTGATGTATGTCCGCGTGCTAAACAGTCGCGTCTTTCTTTTACTCAAAGATCATCTTGTTCGTCTCATTGTTTTGAATTAATTCATGTTGACATTTGGGGTCCTTTTTCTATCCCGTCCAAAAATGGATCACGTTTCTTTTTAACTATTATTGATGATTATTCAAGGTGTACTTGGATCTATTTAATGAAAAATAAATCTGAAACTTTCAACATGTTAATTCATTTTTTTAATCAAATCAGTCGTCAATTCAACGCGAAAATTTCTCGTATCAACTCTGGTAATGAGCAGATTTTTCTTCCTCAACTTCAAACCATTCGTTCAGATAATGGTACTGAATTTCTTTCTAAACAAATTCAAACATGGTTTCATGAACATGGTATTATTCACCAACGTAGTTGCATTGCGACCCCCCAACAAAATGGCGTTGTAGAACGTAAGCATCGACATCTCCTTGATGTTGCTAGATCTCTACGATTTCAAGCACACTTGCCTCTTTCTTTTTGGGGTGAATGGATTCTCACTGCCGCATTTCTTATTAACAAACTTCCAACTCCGATCCTCCACTATAAATCACCTCATCAAGTTTTACTTGGAACTGTTCCTTCATACTTATCTCTTCAAGTTTTCGGATGTTTATGTTTTGCTAAAAATATGAATATTCAACATAAGTTTGATGAGCGCGCCAAACCTGGTATTTCTGTTGGTTATCCATACGGTCAAAAAGGATATCGCATATATGATTGCAAAACTCATCAAATCTATGTTTCTCGTGACGTTATATTTCATGAGTCAATTTTTCCATATCGCGATCTTCCATCTCCATCATTAAAAAATTCAATTACTATTACTCCAATTAATGATGATGGAACTTTTGACTATACTACACCACCGGTTGTTCCCACTAATATTTCTTCTAGTGATTCTATCCCTCATAATCTAGTTGATTATTCCAATGATTCTCCACTTGATAATTCACCCAACTCTCCACCTATTTCTGAGGACACTCATTCTAATACTTCTCCTCCAATAGCACCTAGTTCTATAATAAATAATCATTCTCAACGAATTCGTCGTCCACCAGGTCATCTCAAAGATTATATTTGTAACCACATTTCACTTTCAACTGATTTTCCACTGGCCAATTATTTTTCTTTGTCCCATCTAAGCCATTCTCATCGTGCTTTTCTAACAAATATTATTGAACATCAAGAACCACACTCTTATTCTCAAGCCATAAAATTTGGTGAATGGCGCGATGCCATGGCCAAAGAAATTCAGGCCCTTGAATCAAATAATACTTGGTCTTTATGCTCACTTCCCAAGGGAAAATCACCCATTGGTTGTAAATGAGTCTACAAAATTAAATATCGATCAAATGGTTCAATTGAGAGATATAAAGCTCGTTTAGTTGCCAAAGGTTATACTCAAGTTGAAGGAATCGACTATCATGATACCTTTGCACCTGTGGCCAAACTAGTTACTATTCGTCTCCTTCTCTCCATTGTTGCCATTAAAAATTGGTCTCTACATCAACTCGATGTCAACAATGCGTTTCTCCAAGGAGATCTCAATGAATAAGTTTATATGAAACTTCCTCCTAGTTTCTCTTGTAAAAGGGAGACTCGTGTATGCAAATTAAATAAATCAATCTATGGTCTCAAACAAGCTTCTCGACAATGGTTTTCTAAATTCTCAACCACTCTTATTCATCGAGGTTTTCGACAATCTGTTGCAGACTATAGTCTTTTTACATATATTCATGATCAGACTTCTATTTTTGTTCTCGTCTATGTCAATGATATTATTATCACTGGCAATAATGATGATGCCATCACTGAAATCAAACAATTTCTCGCTCAATCTTTTTCCATAAAAGATCTTGGCAATCTTCGATATTTTTTAGGTATTGAAGTGTCTTGATCTAAATAAGGAATTTTTCTACGTCAAAGAAAATATACCCTTGACATCTTACCTGATTCTGGTATGACTGGTTCTCGACCATCTGAATTTCCTATGAAACAACATCTTCGTTTACGACCAGAGGATGGTACTCCTCTCCCTGATCTGACAATCTATCGTCGACTGGTGGGACGTCTTTTATATCTTACGGTCACACGACCAGATATACAATATGCTGTAAACACACTTAGTCAATTCATGCAATTTCCCCATTCAACTCTTCTTGATGCTGCCAACCGGGTTCTTCGTTATCTTAAAGGTACTGTTGGTAAAGGATTATTCCTTTCTACATCTAGCTCTCTTACTTTTGTTGGATATGCTGACTCTGACTAGGCCGGTTGTCCTACTACACGTTGATCCACCACTGGTTAATTTACCATGTTAGGTTCTAGTCCTATTTCTTGGAAAACCAAGAAACAACCAACTATTTGTCGTTCTTCTGCAGAAGCAGAATATCGTTCTCTCGCTGCACTTACTTCTGAGTTGCAATGGTTAAACTATCTTCTTTCCGATCTTGGTTTCAACCATTCACAACCAATTGTAGTTCATTGTGATAGCAAAGCTGCTATTCACATCGCCGAAAATCCTGTTTTTCACGAACGCACCAAACATATTGAGATTGATTGTCATTTTGTTCGAGAAAAAATTCAAGGAGGTCTCATTGCTCCTTCCTACCTACGTTCTCACGACCAATTGGTGCACATTTTTACTAAACCACTTGGAGGTGATGCTTATCGCTGACTACTTCGCAAGTTGGGTGTTCTTGACATTTCAATCCCAACTCCAACTTGAGGGGGGGTGTTGGACACACTCAATAATCAAGACCAAGTCAACTCCTACTTTTTAGGCTTTTTAGTTTTGTAACACTTTTTAGTTTCCATTCACTGTGTTTGTTAATTAGTTTCCTACTTTTCTGTATATTTTAAATTTAAATCTTCCTTGTAATATGTATATATTATTACGATCATTGAATGAAAAACACAGTTCAAAATCATTACTTTTCTTCTATCGTGCTTGCCATTTTCACAAATGGAGATCCATTAAGATTTTCCTCGTGTTGTTCTCTATTTTTTACAGACGGGTTCACGAAAACAAAAATCATCAAATTTCGATTTCAAATGAGTGAGTTATTATTTTTCAAAGTCACTGTTGTGTTCTTCCATAAAACCGCCACCAGTACCCTTTTTTTTAATTTTTCTCTTATTGCCTCTAACTACTTCTTGTGGTGATAAATTATTTTATTTTGACATTCTCTGATCTATTGGATATTTTCATACCAAAATCTCAAATTTCACAAACGGATTGGACTCTCAAGTCCTACATCTAGTAATTTCACCAAATATTTGTGTTGGTCTTCTTTTGATTGATATCAAATCTACATCTAGTAATTTCACCAAATATTTGTGTTGGTCTTCTTTTGATTGATATCAAAGAATTTCTTCAGGGGAAAGTCGCGGGTTGATTCACCAACTATTAAGACTGCGTGTTCGTAATAGAAGAAATGTATATTAATACCTAAAGTCTTTTAGGTAATTGACAAACGTCATCAAGTAGAAATGATTGATTTTACCCCAATTCTTGCTATTGTTTTCCTTTATTTAATTTATACATCCATTGATACCTAAATGGAAAAGGTGGTACACTCTATTTAATTAACTCTCGCAGACATTCCCTACATGGCTTTACACATGCAGTTCTTTAAATGAGTCCTCAATGCATGTTTTTTTATAAGCTAGTTATGTCAGTTAAATGTACGACTTAGAAGGCCCAAGAAGCTTCTAGCTTACTCAAAATTTGTGGCTTAGATATATATTCTTGGAGACCAAATTATATAGATGATTAGTGATCAATCGAAAAGCCTTTAGGAGGAGGAAGACATTGGTTAATTTTTAATAATATAGAATCTTAAATTGACTACTGTCAAGATGACAATTCGTTTTTCTACACAAAAATAAAAGATTATAATTTTTTTTTTTTTTTTTTTGATAACTAGAATATCCGAATCAACTTGCAAGTTACAAATATGATAGATAGCCACTTTGTAGGATCGACTTAGAGTATTGGACACAAGATCTCCGGGTAACCCACCCAGATAACTAAAGTTTTGTCATCCGACCATTGTCTAGTGAACTAAATCAAGGACAGTTCTAAAATACAATGAAAGCATTATTCATATCTTAAGCACTTTCATAGACTTATATATAAATGATTTCCTTGCCTGTTGAAACGTGGTTGGTTGTACAATGGAGGCATATAATGTTATATCTGATTGTGGAGAATACACATATGTATATTCATTAAAACATAGTACAAAATTGTTACTTACTAAACGTAGAAGTAACATGAGTAATTTTTTGGCAAACTCAAAACTTTCCCACTCCTTCAGTAATGAAATATGAATGTCATGATCATAGTTAATCACTAAGATTACGTCAGTCACCCAAAATCATTCAATCACTCAATTCACTGATTAAGTTTAATTACATTATTGTGATTGACAATCACCCAAAATCACTCAATCAATCAATTCTGACATGATACTAGAGCTTTCAGGTTGAATCAACTTCCGCTCACTTAGCCTCTCTTTTCTATGCCTGTAATTCAAACAGATACTCGGTTAGCACAATACTCAGCTAGCCTTTCTTTCTGTCCATATAGTTCAAATAGATACTCGATTATATTTTCCAATGGTAAACAACTAAAGCTCAAACTCTGACATAATAACCAACATTTGCATCTTTTACGGAAGCTCGTGGTTTATGACCACAAGCTTGAGAAGGAGTGATAAAATATGAATGTCACGATTATGGCTAATTACTAAAATTAGACTAATCACCTAAAATCATTCAACTAATCAATTTCCTGATTGAGTGTAATTACATTAATGTGATTGACAATCACTCAATCAATCAATTCTGATATTCATATCATATTTTCCTCCAGACTTAAAAGCACAACTACATTATTGTATTATGTCATACAATGTCTCCAGCTAAATTTGTATAATACTAGATACAGGTGTATACATTTTTAGCCACAACATAGTTTCTAACCTAAATATCTTTCTTGTAGATAATATTTCAAACTATCACTATCTTGAAATAACACAAATTTTAATAACTTCCAAATCTATATATCACTATAAATATTATAAATATTTAAGAATAATGGATTTTTTGACGTGACAATTATGTCGAAAAAGCAATTATGTTAGAATATATCTATTTTGATGTTGTAATTTTGCCATAATCCAAATATATCTATTTTGGTGTCGTAATTTTATTATACTCAAAATATATCTATTTTGATGTTGTAATTTTGTCGTACAACGTTAATCGTTAACCATTTATACTATATTTTGATGTTGTAATTTTGTCGTACAACGTTGATCGTTAACCATTTATACTGATGCATATATATTTCTTGTGATTGTTGTCTCTTTCAAAGATATAAGAATCATAATGTTAATGCCTTGGAAACAAATTAACCTATGTTTATCTAATATATATATATATATATATATATATATATATATATATATATATATATATATATATATATATATATATATATATATATATATATCCATTTCCTTCAACTATTAATATTTGTATTTAATTATAATCGAAAAAAGTTGGCACCAGCTACAGGAGAACAGATATATTTCCATCGTAAATGTGTGGTCCACTGGTCCTTAACCATTTATGTGCTCTACGCTTTATGTGTTAACCAAAATAATTAAGCACTCTATCACAGGGCGCTTTCAAAACCTGTACTGATGTTTAAGCAGAAGGGACACTCCATTGCAGCTTCAATGGGTTAGTTTACACGTCGGCCAAGGCTAAGATCTTAGACACCGATCTAAAAAGTCAAAATGTATTAAATTATCAGTTACCATTTTTAGATAAAATGCAGTTGGGAGTTAGAGTTAATTGAATTATAAAAGACAGAGATCGATGGCCATGAAAATGACTAATAATAAAACTCATCAAATTTACAACAGAAACCAAACCAGCCAGTGATGGACACGATGACTTGAAGATGAAGATGCCTTCAAGCTTGAAGTGTATCAGATTTTCTGAGCGTTGGGATAATCATCAATATGAAAGCTACACCAGCTCATAAATTCTTTTAGGTGTACTTTCCAATTTATATAATTTGTTACGTGTTCAAGACACATAAGAGCATATCAATTACAATATGTCTTTGTATTTGCTCTTTTAGTCTATCTTTACTACGGTTTTCATGATCCTCTTGTGAAAGTTTGTATTCAAGAAAAAATATCGTGAAAATGGTTATCTAAATTAATCACCCAATTAACACTTATTGACTTTTTGAATGGTCAATTTAAAATTAATTAAGATTCGGATTCATGTCAATCAAGTTTTATCATTTTTTCTTTTTACTAGGAGTGTCCAGATTAGTTTGTGCACCTCGACTAATCTCGACTCTGAAGTTATCGACCGAGTAAGCCTCTAATGTCCACCCTATTAACAACTAAGGTGAATTAAACTCATGATCTCTTAAATAATACATATAAGAGTCATACTCAACCACCCAATAATGGTTTAATCAAGTTTTGTTTACTTTAATTGTTTGCTATCCATGAAAATGGTCTCTGTTGGCTTAGATTTGGATATATATTGACAGTTCACATGGCAACTTCTTGAGTAAATTTTACTGCCCACGTTAAGACATAATATAATTATATGTACTTCAATTTCGTTGATTTTTATCGATCAAGACTTTTAGATCTTTTTTTCTATTTCTTACTTAAACATACTGCTCCACAATCAACTCTCAAATGCATGTTCTATCTCTTATATATATCTGTAAGGTATATATTTAATTTCCATGCGCAGTCTCTAAAAGAAAAGATATTATAATCTTGTGATTGAAAATTTATACAGAGATAACTAGCTTCATAATCATGTTGATCATAAACCATTTATATATGTTAATTCAGAACACCAAAATAAGAATTCTTCTACCAGTAAATATATAAACTGTTCTTACCAGTGTATGATTTTAATACGAGTTCATCCTATGAAATGTGAATCCAAATACGTTATATATTCCATAAATAGATATTTGCAGGTGGGCTCCTAAGAAAAGAAACGAAGTAAGATGATGAACACTACACTGAATTTTGATTATATACGATTGTGGTCCAGAAATCGTTCCATTGCCGTCCTCATAAAGAGAGAAATCGACTGTGCCATGATCTCAATTTTGATTATATAGAAACCTACTAACAACTAATTGTCTTATTGGGATCAATAAATAATTCACTACTCATTTTTTAAGACTTAAAGCTCAAAATTAATAGATTTTAACGAATGTCATTTTGTATAAATATAGTTTTAATTCGTGTTAGTAGATTGATCGTCGTCCGAAACGTTAATGTTTATAATGATCGTCGTCGTCATCAAAAAACCCGCATCAACATTATGTATGTGTAAATTTGTATGTTTATTTCTTCTTTGTTCAGCTCGTTATTTACTTTTATGTATCTTTAATACCATATTGATTAATTTACTAAGAAACTTTATATATAAATAACTAGGAGGATGAAAGCACAACACACATCTCGTCCTACAAATTATCAATTGCCCTCTGCTTGCACAAGTTTAGTTGTTAATTCATAAAGCTATAGAGCAATGAGGTTTCTCTCTCAAAACCCTTCTTCTTCTTCTTCTTCTTATTCTTCCACTACTATTTTCTACCTGGTCATAGTGATAATTATGCACTACCATAAACATGGAGATGCACTAAGCCTACCAGGAAACCAAACAGTGCCAGCACTTTTTATATTTGGAGATTCGATAGTGGATCCAGGCAACAACAACAATATCAAAACTATCATCAAGTGCAATTTTCCACCCTATGGGAGAGATTTCATGGGTGGAAAACCAACCGGAAGGTTTTGTAATGGAAAAGTCCCCTCTGACATTTTAGGTACTAAATGCATTAATCCTCTCACAGAATTAGAACCTTCAAATGAACCAAAGATTAATTAAATAAATGATCTTAATGACGACAACTTGAATGACTCTAATTTTATGGTCATCAATGAAGCATTAATTGGTCCAGCAATTACATATATGAAAACTTCACATGCATCATGCATGCACGTCTTAATGTGTACCTTATATTGCAGCTGAAGAATTAGGCATTAAGGAACTGTTGCCCGCATATCTGGATCCGAATTTGAAGCCTGAAGATCTCGTCACTGGCGTAAGTTATGCTTCTGGTGGCTCCGGATATGATCCTCTAACTTCCAAAATTGCGGTATCTCTCTTTTACTTCTAGTTTCCTGATTATTATATATATATATATATATATATATATATAACTAACGTTGATTTGTTTTCATGGTGTTCATATCAGTGTGTATTATCATTATCAGATCAGTTAGATTTCTTAAAGAAATCCTTAACGAAGATAGAGGCCATGGTGGGAAAAGAACAGACTGCGACCATACTGTCGAAGGGGATTTTCATAGTGTGTACGGGAAGCGATGATATTGCAAATACTTATTTTAGTACTCCATTTAGGAGAGCTCACTATGATATCAATTCCTATACAGATTTAACAGTCAGTGAAGCTTCAAAATTCTTTCAGGTATGTTTCACAAAAATCTATACAAAAACCGTCGGTGATAATTTGAGAAAATAAAAGTTTTATGAGGGTGGCAGGCATGTTGGCAAGTTGTGTTTATTAATTGATAAGGAGGAAACCAAAGCGGTATAAATGCAAGTGATACCAATAATAGCAGGGGATTGGCTCTCTTCACTGTCAATATAACAATAAAGATTGGTTTTAACCCAATCTCACAAACTTTCTTTCACAATCCTGATATAACAGTTTATAATTGGTCAACTCGTAATAGGTCCATTGTAAATTGACCAATTACAAGTTATCACATCGGTATTGTAAAAGAAAGTTTGTAAGATTAAATTATAAGTATAATATTGTCCGTCAATATAATCTAGCAATTACACATCCTTGCAAAGAATTGTTTAAAAAAAAAAAAAAAAAAAAATCCTCTGGTTTACTTAAATATATTTAAGTGTATACATGTATAAAGACTTGTTAGCATTTCTGCCAGTAAAATTTATGAAAGTAAAATTATTGAAGAAGATTTTTTGAAAATAAAGTTTTTACTATAAAATTGTTGGTATGCACGTTAAAATAGCTTTCTTAATCACTAATGTGATAAAGATTCTTAAGTGTATTATTCAAGAGGTTCTAAGTTCGATTCCCCTCCGTTGTTAATAGGTTTATCTAGTCACTAACTTCAGGATCCTAAGAAACTAGTTGAGATGTACAAATGATATTATTATATTTTATCAATCTTTGTAAGGACAATGAAGATAGAAAGAACCCTTAGAGAAATAAATGAATAACAGACAGGGAAGAATGAAGAATATTAAGAGTAAATAATCAGTATTAAAAGTGGGAAAACAAATGGCAGGAACTTTATGGAGTAGGAGCAAGAAGAATAGGACTACTTAGTTTACCACCAATTGGGTGTGTACCAGTCCAGAGAACACTGAATGGAGGAATTCAAAGAGGCTGTTCAGAAAAAGCCAACCAAGCTGCTCTACTCTACAACTCGAAGCTCTCCTCTTTAGTTGATTCCCTCAATCAACGATACCCAGACGCTAGATTTGTCTACGTTGATGTCTATAACCCACTCCTTTCCATCATCCAAAACCCAGCTCAATACGGTAAGTATTTTATTATTTCTGTTTTTTTCATTGAATTCATAACACTTACGGTAATGGGTTTGATTCATTCAGGGTTTGAAGTGGCCACAAAAGGATGCTGTGGAACTGGAGATTTAGAGGTGAGCATACTCTGTACACGCTTAAGTGATCCACTTACCTGCAAAGATGATACAAAATATGTGTTTTGGGACAGTTACCATCCCACTGCCACCGCTTACCAAATTCTTTCCTCTGCTGTTCTCAGCAACAGCATCAACAAATTCTTCTAGACTACTCAAAGGCAGTCCCTGTATAATCAAATAAAAGTTGGAACTGTAATTTGTGAATGGCATTACTTAATTTCAATTAAGCTGAGCTTAATTGAAATTAATTAATAATATTAGTTATAAATTATTGTGGGCCAAAAGTTGTCTTGATCCTGCTTGAGTTTTGTGATACCATGAATCAAAGGAGCTACGTTACTATTGACAATGTTAATTTGGAAACAATTGGAGAGCGTTTTGAATCAACGTAAAACTAACCACTCACAAATAATGAAAAACAGTAAAGAGAAAGAACGCGCGATTTATCTTGGTTTAATTAAAACTGAGTTACATCTAACAAAGTTAATATATTTTATGTATTTATTATGATTTTTTATATCACTCATACAAAAGAATAATGTGTTTAAATACTAGTTTAGAGAAACCATAAACTACTAGAATTTTTATTCATAATCCCACTAACATCGTAGTGGCAACTCGAGGTCGCATGACTGTCGAAGTGGTCATCAACTCTAACAAATTTAATACATATCTCATTGTTTTTACGCTTCTAAGAAAAGAAGAGATGACACAACAACAAAAGATGGGTAATACGAGTTAAAATCAACATAGAGATATGCTTTCTATGTTGATTTTAACTTTTAAAAAATTAACGAGGATTTTTTTTAGTAATTGAGGTAATCAGACATAATTGCGGGTCCAATGTAATTATACAATTATAATAGATACCCTTAAACACAAGACCCTTAGATATAACTAATATCGTCGGCGAAAGGGTTTATTATCTAGCCAAAGGGAGAGATTAATGAGGATTTTTGTGGATGTGAAATTTGAATAATAATCTTAAAGTGGGATGACGTTTGGAACTGGGCCTATGTTAGATCAGTGTTTTGCACATAAATTACCCAATATATTTTTTTGTTTTGGAATTAACTGTCTCTTTTCGTTCATACAAGAGAACTACCACATTAAACAAATATTTGATTGCTGCTTCACTATCAGAGGAAAGCAAAATAGACTAATTAAATTTGCAACCACTCTATTAACTAAAATAACCCCAACTAACATCTGTATTGAAAGTGTACCCAAATCCCTTTCTTTCTTCTTTATGTCATATCGTAAGTATCGAGTATTATTTCAAGGAAGAAATTCGTACTATCTATTGAAGTTCACTAGGCAGGCAGCAGCATAACATAACTGATGGATTTAAATTTCATTCTCCATTACTTGTCATGTCACCTAAGCTTTCATGGGCACTACTGCCTTAACCTCCCAGCCCCAACAGTGACATTACTGGGAGTAAGTTCAGTTTCCTGCATTCACCTTCGAGATCTTTAATGAATAAAATGCAAACAGGCGCATAAGTAGACATCATGAAAAACATGCTAAACAAGACTGTTTACCAACAAAAATTCAAAGAGATAGTGGCGGTAACAAAACCAGTAACATATCCCTCTTATATTAAAAACGTTTTAGCACATAGAAATAGTAATACCATGGAATTACTAGGGAGTGGTACAAATACTAGTACCCCCAGACCATTGAGAAGAAAACAAGCCATTCTTTCAAGCATATATTGAGAATATACAAGTAACCAGTTTCGAATATATTATTCTGACAACCATCATCTAAATCTTTCAACTCCTAATGCAGATCTCAAGTTCCATATGACCTAGAACTGCCCAGCAAAAGCTACAAAATTGCATACACCCTACTCTAACCACGACCCAAACTATAGAAGCAGAAAACAAAACTATATACACATGGAGGGGCAATGAGAAGGTTGCCATGAAATGCGATCAACGAAGCTTGTTCTGAGCAACAGCTTGGCATAACTCATCTTCATAGAATAGAACTCGATTAGAAGCCAAAGATTTGCAAAGGGGCTTTGACAGAACAGATGGTACCATGCATCTTGAAGAAAATGCTGAATCTTGGAAGAGAACAGCGGCAATTTGTCTCATTTCAGTGATTTTCATACGAGAAGGTGGCCGGGGACCATGCCTAGGTGCTTTTGGGGTATGTGGACTTCGCATTATAACACCCCTTCCTTCACCCTTGCTGCTTAAGAAAAAACGAAACACACAAACATTTAATGAAAATGTAAAACAACAAGGAAGCCATTAAAGTTTTAGATACTTACGTCACAAAAGGCCAGTGCTCAGTTGGCCGTGGGGTTAGAGTTCTCAACATCTCCTGCCGAGAGCGATCAGGTGTGGTGTAATTGAAGTATAATTGCCTTGCAACCACAACCTGTCAATAATAACATAACCTCGTTTATCCATTTGCAACTAGATATTATCACATAACAAACCTGCCCTAAGAAAGTAGAGAGGGAGACTTACAGCTTTTCTGACTCTTTTAGACACATGAAAGACTGCCTTCAGTTGGTCATGATGCAAGTGGCAAAGTATTTTGACCTCAAACATCACAGAACAAACAGAAATCAGTACCAAAGGGTAGAATATTGTTTTGGAAAGAATAAAGTGCAAAGAGCATTAGTTGAAAATGATGACGAAAGTATGTCCAGTACTGGTTTTTTTTAACCACAGTATTTTGTTTATGTTCAGTACTGCTCTTTTTTTAACCACAGTATTTTGTTTACTGTGTGTATGACTTTTTTCTTTTCTTATGGTGTGTGCATTTCCAGAACTTGCATCTTGCATCATTCTCCTTAACCACAGTTATTATATGTTAATAGTTTCTCAATAATTTATTCTAAACAAGAAAGAAACAACTTAGCATACAAGTAATCATAAACCAACATAAGGCAAGATTCCTCTCCAAAACATACACATGCATCTAAGAAGCTCAGTGAAAATCTCCTGATTCCACAAAAATCACATGAATATATTAAATTTATATAGCATACACCCTTCTCCATGCAGCCATACCTGATGCAAAATGCAGTTGTCCCCAACTAAATTCCTCAAGAAATTAGAAATTTTCTTGGTACACTTCTTGTTCCAGATTTTATTCTCGAATAAAAGTTACATCATTTCAGCTAATTTCTTGCACCTTCTCCAACTAAATTCCTCAAGAACATGGAAATTTTCTTTAAAAACTTATTGTTCGAGGTTTTTTACACCCATGCAAGCAGACATATATATACAACCTACTCTAGTGATCTAAGTTGCACCATTCCATAGCTATAAATGAACAAGGTTTTTAAACTAATGAAGAAGATAACTTTTTTTATATGCAGAAATCCCTAGGACCTCACTTTTGAAATGCCCAAGTTGAAAACTAGAGATGCTGCTGGACTGTACAACCTTTAACAATCAAAAAGTCCCTTTGATGTAACATCACAAGTAAGGTCCCGGAGATGATAGAAATATAAAAGCATTAAGTTACAAGACTTATACACCATCAACAAATCAACCCAAAAAAGCAATATTATTGCAGAATCTAGAGCATCCAAATTGCAACCCCAGAGACTTATGGCCACACAAATTTTCATTCATCAAAGAGAAAACAGGCAAGGTCACATAGTAACGATCATAGAAGAATCTAAGCAAGAACTTTTACCATAAAACACATATAATCAAACATTTAACTGAAACAAACAAAGAAACCCAATTTAAAAAATACCAGCAAATCCATTGGAAGAGCCTCAAGCCTTGACTCTGATTCGCAGTCTTCCTCTCTAGGTGTCTTTGGTGTCCCCATCAAATGATTCTGCTTACGCAAGTCCACAGGAGATAACATCATAGGGCTTTTATCAAAACCCCTGTTTTCGATTCCGTGGTCCTCGTTCTCTACCTTCTTGGAATCAAAAACAGCAACTCTTTTTTTCCCCAAATCAGTACATGGCTTGGCAGTTGAGGCCCTATTGTAACGAAGCTGAGCAAGTGCACCAGGTTTAAGATACCTATTGCTGGAGTTCCGCAATCGCCTTTTTTGTTTGGGAGTTTTTGTTTCCCCATCTTTTGGCGACACTTTTCCCATTATTCTACTAATCCTTTTTCACTTTATCAGAATTTTCACTATCGTCCCCAATAGGAACAAATACCAATTACAAATTAAAACCTGAGACATGCAATTTCATGAAATTGTTTCAATACACAGATAAATATCATAAGTTACAACATCAAGATCATGTACCTGCAATTAAAATCACCAGAACCTATACATTGCCAAACATAAAATTAACTTCTACTCTCACAACTTATCGATCATTAACAGAACAAATCAATCATACTTACATGATTACAAATTAGATGACTCTTCAGCCATCTTTCATTGAATTCTGTACAAATCAAAGCACAAAGTTAATCAAAAACCCTAACAAACAAGCCAGTTCCAATCATGAACATCAATTAACCAATAAACGAACCAAAGATCATCAAAACTGAGCAAAAACCAGAGCATATAAGAACTGCAGTCCGTAAATCTAAAGCATAAATGACGAAAAACAGGATTAAAGTTACACTACTAACCTTAAAATCAACCACAATCGACGTTAAAAGAAAACTGAAAAAAAAATTGTGACAAAAATGTAGAGAGAAGTAGAGAGACAGAGACTAGAGAGAGAATGTATTACACGGAACGAGAGATGGGGCCGCTAGGGTTTGGTTGCTATTTGAATTTCTTTCCACTGCCCGCCAAATTTTCACCACAACTGGTGCTAAGAAAACAAAAACCGTAGAAAGCGAAATGAATATAAATTCTAGTTATTTGTGTACGTGGCGTGTTTGTATTAGGCATTAGGAGAGGTGGGCCATTATTGTCTTTAATGCTTAGGTTACCGGGCTTATCGGACGGCGGACATTGCGTGGCCTGGGTGTGATCTAACTAGATCTCCTCAGCATAAAAAGTGGAATATTATTTAATTTCAAAAATAAGATTTTTGAGAGGGAAAGTAATATATTGTCAATGACTAAAATACCCTCAATATTCCATTTCATTGGAAGATCTGAGCCCGTCAAATACTTTGATCTCGTTTTTAATGGGTACCCTTTTCGGAATCCAAAGAAATATTAATTTTTTTTTTTTTTAACTAAGTACGGGACAAGGCGTGGATAGTTTTGGACTTTTAATTTAGGTGACGAGAATTAAGGCGGGACGTTCTCAGGCGGTATATATGAGAAAAATAAAAGCAGTGAAAGGACGAATTAAACCATTTCACGCCTCATTAATTACACGAGAGTGACGCTCTTATGGCATTTAATGAACAGGGGTTGCTGGGCTTGGACAAATGATTTCCATGTGAAGTGGTCCTATGTTCAAGTGGACTTTGGAAATTAGAAAGCAGTCAAAGTAATGCGAATGTGGATCTAACAAAAGTCTTTGGGCCACTTGGGATCCGATATCATCATGAAAATAAATTAGGTGCGTTTGGTTTATTGTTTTTATCCATATTCCCAATCCTATTCTTCAAATATTATTTGGCACCAGTGGCGGATCTAGAAATTTCACTCGATGGGGGCAAAAAAAATAATAATAATAATAATTAAAACCAATCATATTCATCCTTTTTTTTTTTCATTATGATGAGCTTCAACAAAAAGTTATAAAATACAAATAAATATCTTCAAAAAACATAATTTTTGTAAAAATAAAATAATTTTTCTATAATTGTCCTCGACGAGTTTTCATATTTTGAAAACGTTAGATAATTATTTCATCATCAATTGTATCAAATATATCTTTCTTAATATAGGTGACCAAGCAATCATTCGTCCATTGATTTCCCATTCAATTGCGTAACCGACTTTTCACAAGATTCATTGTAGAAAAAGTCATTTCAACAATCACAATCGCAACTGATAAAACCAATGCAAGTTTCACAAGCTTATACACCAACGGATACAAAATGTCATTTTTAAACTGAACTAAAATCTTAGCCAAACCACAAATTCCTTCTAACTTAGCAAAATTCATCATAAGAACGCTCACAATAACATAAGTCCTAGTATGGTTCTCAAGTACCATCAACTCAAGTGCGAGAAAAAATCGCTTGGATAAAAGCGGGCAAACGGATCAACTTATGCTTGTCAAAAGCAAGGAATGAAATACTTGGATCTAAACATGTCATACAAAAAAGCAACTCAGTACTAACCTTAGTGAAACGAGTCCTAAGTTCTTGAAGTTGCATATCTATCAGTGTATAAAACAATTCAACTCAATAGTGATGCAAATTTTTCATGTGCTCAACTCTTCATCGTGACCGCCTTTGAATCATATCATCCATCATCCATTATCCATATTCAAAATGGCAATATCATGTTTTTGGCAAAATGAAGAAATTTCAATTAACAAAGATTTTCATCCTTCATCTCTCAACAATTGTAACCGTTGTTTTGGAGACTTTGACTAGGGCCATAGCATTTACAATGTCTTGATCTTTTCTCTGCAATGCTTATGAGTTGTGACAACTCATTAGTAATTGTCGATATACTTTTTATCATATGCAAGTTAAATGCAAAATCGAAAGAATAGATTACATCTAATAGATTTAGGGGTGAAATCAAATCAAGTTGAGTATTTGGTAAATCGAACTCAACTCAATCTCTATAGTACCGAGTTCGAGTTCGAGTTCAAGCCTGATCAAACCTAAGAAGTCAAGTTCAAACTCGAACTTGGTACTTGAAATTGGAAATCGAGTTCAAATTCAAGTTCGTATAATCGAGCTTTTTTCGAGTTTTAATCGAGTTCAAGTTCGAACTCGATTTCAAGCTCATCTAACAGGGGTGGATTTGCAAATTTTATAACTTTTAAATTATATATGACCCCTATTACTTTAAAAACCGTCAACTTAATCATCGAGCTTGGAAATACTCGCGAATATATTGAGTCGAGTTTTACTTGATTAACTACTCGAACTCGACTTGACTAATGCGGAGTCGAGTTCAAGCTAACATCAAGTATAGTTTGAGTGGCTTGTGAGTGGCTCGACTTGATTTTCACCCCTAAATAGATTACATGCTTCACCCCTTTCTTCAGGATTTAAACCATTACGTGCAAACCCAATTGTTCTTATTCCTTTTATTTTCACTTCCAATCAAATTAAAAACTAATAGATCCCCGTGCATAAAAATAAAAATCACAAAGAATATATAATAAATATATTAGAATTAAAAACGGAGTTTTACAAAAACAAAATCCAAACTTACCGTGGGGGCTGGCTATTCCGTTCTCAAAATCTCAAAGATTTGTAAGGATAAAATTTAAATAAATAGAAATAGAAATAGAAAAATCTGAAATTTTTAAAAAATTTAGTGGGGGTCGTGGTCCCCACTCGTCATTCATTAAATCCGCCCCTGTTTGGCACATTATTCCCAAAATATTAGTCTATTTTTTTAATTACTTTTAGACCCCATAAATTTATTAATTTCATTAAATATCCCCCAGAAAAAAATTTAAAAACTAATAAAAACACCCCCACCCACCAACACTTGCCAGATTCCGGCAACCACCGCCAGTGGTAGCCGGAATCTGTCACTATAGTCACAAAACCACCGAAAATAGCTGATAATGGCCAGATCCACGGTTGGATGCAGTAAGAAAAGCCGATCCGCCGTCAGCGTGTTCCAAAGATGGCCTTTTTCGAACGTAGAAGGCCAAATCCGGCCTTAGATCTAGCCTTTTCCGGCCAGATCCATGGTGGATCTGGCCGGAAAAGGCCATATGCGTTACGACACGATCCAGTGAGTGCGTGCGTAGCATCTTTTCTAGCCAAATTCTGGCGGTGGTGGTGGAATCCGCGCTGCGGGGTGGTAGGGGTGTTTTTGTCATTTTACAATATTTTTAATATATTGGGGTGTTTATTAAATTAGCAAACCTTGGGGGTTTTTTCATAAATTTTTAAATTTTATCTCGTAATACTCTGTTATCCAACTATCCAATACTATCCCCAAAATCTTATCCAAAATAATAAACCAAACGCACCCAATATTATTAGTAATAATTTATGTTTATAAACTTATTATTATTAATTGCGTTGATGTATGTCGGATCCAGACACATGATGGACTCATAGGTGAGTTTCCAAAAGTATTGTCCACTTTGAATCCTAGGTCCGCAGGATTTTGTCCTGAAAACGCGTCTCTAAGTGATGAGGGTGTGCTTGTGCTATTCCAAGACTCTCGTCTCTTAACCAATGTGGGATTTTGGTTCAAACAAACTGTAACTTCGTCTTTTATTTTTTATTTTTCTCTTCTGAAATTATATCATATGACATATATTTGATATATTCACAAAAAGAATTAATAATTTTCTAATGTTTGGTGTACAAACATTTTCTCCCTCTAATTTTGGGACTAACGTTAACACTTTTAAGTAAAGATTCTATCAATTAAACGTTAACACCATCGAATAGATTTTATATTAGTTAAATGCAACGATGCAAGAGAAAAAAGAAACATTTTAAATAAACAGATTATGATTTAAATTAAAAGACAAACCATCTTTACATTAAAAATTTGTAATAGTACTAAAACAATTAACTGTTTGGCAAAAATTGTCGATGACTACCTTTGGGTAGCTCAACTGGTAGGACAAGTGTTGAGATAACCCCTTTCCAGCAGAGCAGTTCTAGACATCTAGTTTGAGTCTTTCTGCCTATTCCTTTCCTTCCTCGTGCGAGCCAATTGCGGTGACTTTTACAGTTGCTTTCCGTGCAGCCATTGGGTGTGATTAAGATGCATGGTCTCAAGTTCGAATCCCCCTTTCTCCCAAGATTGAAGAGGGAGGTCGTGGCGATGGATTGATGTGATTTTTTAACTATTGTTTCATAGAAAGTTAAAACCAAACTTTCAAAGACATGTTTGTCAAAAGTTTGACATAAGTGATATGTAAACTAGAAAAGAAACACCACATTTGAATAGACCCAAGTAAGCATAGTTTAATTTATAATTGTTGATGCTTGATTTTGACACCAACGACTCGCACGTGTAAAGTTTTAAGCAGTTCTTAGAAATTACACATCAATGATTATGAAAGTTGATTATGGTGCAGAGATTATATATATTTGCAGAAACATAAATAATAAATTGACAAAAGAGATTTTTATAATAGTTTGGATGCTTAAAACGAATCCTACATCTATTGTTATTTTATTATTCTCTGACTATTTTTCTGATATTGCCTGTACAAAAATGGAGAAATGTTTTGTTTACAAAGAGAAAATAATGAAGCTCAAATGTTTGTCTAGCTCTCATATACTTAGCCAACTCCCTTTTCACGAAGAGAGGTGCTCATTTATATCTTAGGTGCTCATTTATTTTAAGGTTAATGTAATTAGTGCTTTTACAAGTTGTCTTGACACGTGAGGACTACTTCTTAATCCTTATCTTAAAATGAGATAGGATTCATATAAAATATCTCTTGGAGACTGTTTGAGTTTTTAACTGTTAATACCCCATTATCTTTAAGTGTTTGTTGAACTCCAATTGGTGATGCTAACATTAGTGTGTATTTTTTGCACAACAGTAATTAATATTGTTAAATAAATCAATATAATCAACAAGACCATTTAATTAATTTGAAAATGATTTTGATATTATTGAAATTTGGAAGCAAATTTCAATGGCACTTTGAAAATATGTAGACAAACACGAACCCTGTCCCATTCTATACAGCTTTTGAGGAGTCTGGTGATGATGATGCTCTTGAAACTCCATTTTGATGGCCCATTTTGGGCCCTCACTAAGAATTAAGGCTGCATCAAAGCCCAGCTTTAACTCCGATTCAAGCCCACTTTCCTACATTTTTGTTCTTCATCGTAACCGTAGAACTTCAACTTATCACCTTCGTTTTCACCCAGTCAACACTGATATTCTCCTTTGTATAGTCCCGTTGACCTTAGAGACAAAATTCTAAAACAATAATGTTAT
Organism: Pistacia integerrima; assembly: GCA_026225825.1. Classification (NCBI taxonomy): domain Eukaryota; kingdom Viridiplantae; phylum Streptophyta; class Magnoliopsida; order Sapindales; family Anacardiaceae; genus Pistacia; species Pistacia integerrima. The sequence continues at coordinate 25,489,405 of CM047740.1, forward strand.
GTTCTATCAAGTGAGATAATCCACATTAATCATAGGTTGATGTGATAAAGAAATTTTTTTTTTTCTTGTAAATATATAATAATGATATGTTATCAACTCCACAAATCGGAATTTTAATTTTGTATATATAATACTATTGAATCTAAAATACAAGTTTATTAGATACAATCAACTCAATTAAAGGTGAATTTAGAGTTGTATTAGTTTCTCACATAATCACTTATTTCTTAAATAATGATTGAAAATGTGTTTGGTAAACACATTTCAAAAGTGAATATGGAACAATCTACTTTTCTCATGATTTATTTTATTGAATGATTTCAAAAATAGGTATTCTAGCTTTAGAAATTCAAAACCAGCTTTTAGAAAAGTCAATTACCAAAATGCCCTAAGATTAAATATAAATTCTGATTTTTTTATAAATAAAATTTCAAATCAAATTAATGAAGTAATAAAAAATTCTTTAAAACAAAAAATACATAAACTAGCCTAGGAGTCGTTGGATTTTTTTTTTTTTTTCCATCGAGTGAGATTACATTGCTGGCACCATTGAGATCATCGACTTGTGGTCCATGCAATGGTGTTGGCGGCACTAAACCATAGAAAGCCGACAAAGTTTCGATCAAACTTTCCCCGACTTGCTGTAGCTTAAAGCCTCTGGATTTTCACAAACCGCTAACACCATTGCATAGATCGTCGGCTTGCAAGTTCAATGGTGCCAACGGTGTACACTCACTAGCCGCTAGCAGGCAACCATAGGCCAGATTTCAATTTTGTCTTTTCTAAATTCTAGTTCTTTTATTTTAAGAAATTGATTTTAATAATTTAAAAAACACTAATTCAAATATACCTATTTTGGTGTTTTTATATTATTAATATATCATCTCCTAAAACTAAAAATGATTTAAAAAAAAAAAAACCATTAGATTATTTCTAAAATTTATTATTTTAAAAGTAGATCCATTAGTAATTATAAAACAATCCTGAAGTAAGCCTAAATCAATAAAATATCTTATTTTTTAGTAACGTTACGTCCACAACTGAATTTTACAATTCTTGACGTGCTAGCTCGTAAATAGATAGATAAAATCTATTTACGAACTGACAAATTACAAGCTGCCACGTCTAGGTTTACCCAACTCAACATAATCTGTAAACAAAAGGCCACTCCCCCTTCACAAATCCCAACTCTTACATTTGCAACATAAGATGTTTTATTAAACAAGTCTTAAAATATAAATAAATACTATTTATCCTTTACAAATCTGTACGTGACCTTAAAATAAAACTTGGAAGATGTTCCTTAGATGGCTACCCTAACGGAGTTGAGAAGTGAAGATGGGACGAAAACGAATTGGAAGATGTTGAATTGAAACGGCAACAAACCGATGATGATGATGACTGGCACGAGCCTCTCCAGCTTGCCAAAGGACCACAACCCCAAGTCAATTCAAGTCTCCGTGTTTTAAAAGGCAGACAAAATTGACGTTATGTCTTCTTCAAGGATATATTAATTCATGAATTAATACAATGTAGACGTAAAAATCTGAAGTGCGAGAAAGGGGGTGGGCGATCCCGCGAGGTCAAGGCCTAGCGATCTGCTCACACACGCGTGAAACACACGCGTGAAGCGGCAGGGAAACTGGGAACCCTAGGGGTGTTTGTTTGCCGTGACTCCGCAGCTCAAGTCGGTAAGGGTTGAAAGGGGCTAATTTAGTGAGGGTTAAGGAATAAGAGATTACCAAGTCTAGTCGGGACCGTGACTACGGCGAATTAGAGAAACTCTCGAGTGAAGAGTCTCGGGTGTGAGGGTGTAATGTCGATGTCCCTGTGAGAGGGCTGGCCTCTGTTTATATAGTGATCGTCTGGTCTCCCAATCTTGGTAGAAGTAGGGAGTCCTAGTACGACGCTGATGCAAACCCTAAAAGAATTAGGGTTGGGGTAAGTTGTCTTACCAGTGTCCGTATAGGAAGGTGATTCTGATTAGGAGAGTCACTCCGAGTAGGAAAGTGATCGGGGAACGAGGAAGGTATTACGAGAGGGTTGCGGGCTTTGGATTTGTCCATGGACCTAGGACATGGGCCAGGTTTGAGAGGCTTGTGCCCGCTCAGTTTGGGCCGGTTTGTTCCTCATGTTAGAAGAGAACTACGGCTTGGGCCTTTGCAGTGGCTGGGCTTGGTCCTCCTTCGCTAATGGTCCTTTATCCCTATTTGGGCCAAGGACGATTTTTGGCCCTAACAGTTTGTCCCCCACTCTCTGAGTTGAGTATCTCAAGTTAGAGAGTAGGTCGTATTCAAGGCGAGCTCGTTCTTTCCCCCTGGATGAGCAATTTTTGGAGAAAGTTGACGTAAGTGATTTGATTGGGTCTCGGTCGGTATCCATTCCCGAACAAGGACATGCCGCCACGCGTTGTGCCTGATCGGTTCGATGAGCCTAAGAGCGGAAAGCTAGGTCGGGTCGCTCGGTACGTTAGCACGATTATCGCGAAACACCGCGAGGGCGGTTATTCGTCCTTCCAGGTCGGGCGAAACCAAGTTTACCGAGGTCCATTCGGTCGGGCTGTGGGGACGACCAGATAGATGGGGAGACTGAACATGTTGACTCCTCGTTCGCCCCGGATGGGCGAATGGACGAGGCTTGGGGGCTTCCCCACGAAGGTTTTAACCCGGCGAGCTCTGCGAGCTCGTGCGTCCATCGTTCGGGCCTTCCGGCCGTCCGAGCGAGCGAGGCGTGCGAAGGCCCCGCGCCCGAAAAGCTCGATCGGTGGGATGGGTCGAACGGCCATGTGGGCTATTGGGCTATCGGGACGTACTGCTGGATGTTTCGGCTGAGTCGGTCGGGAGGGTTGGTCGACCGAGATTAGGAATCTGTACGGTTCCACGATTTCCCAGGTGGTTGGATCGCTGCCACGTGTATGGTGAGAAATGATTCGTCGTTTCGAGAGCGGGAAAACGAAGGGGTTTTTGAGAACTGATCAATCATAGCCTGCCACGTGTCTGCCTTTTTCTTTACAAAATTGGGGAGCAGACTGTTCATCTTCCATTTTAGTTTGGTTTTTCGTTTTCTCTCAAAAAATTCTTCTTCCTTTTTTCTGCGTTTTTGTCCCAAGTTCTTGAGCGAGAGTGATTCTATTTCGGCCTTCCAAGGTAATTTCTTCTTTTTGGCGTCGTTTTGTTGTTTTTTGGCTAGATTTTTTCTTTTTTGATAGGATTTCTGGAAAGTAAAACAAGGAAGTTTTGAGTTTGGTGGGTTTAGACTGGGTTTCTAGGCGTTTTTGGTGTTAGGATTTTGGGGAAATTTTCTGGGTTTGAGTTTTCCGGTGAATTTCCGGGGAGAATTTGGTTGTAGGTGAATTTTCTGGGTTTTGGGTTTAGGTCTGGAAGACGAAGTCGATTTTGGCGTGGTTTGGGTCGGTCGGTACGTCTGACCGAGTGGCGAAAAGTGTGATTAGGAGAACGGTCGCTCAGGGCGAGTGGGTAGTGATCAAGGACAGCAGTCCGCTAGAATTGAAGTTCTAGGCGGATCGGTCGTCCGGGGCGACCGAGTCGGTGTCATTGAGTCTGGCTGAGGTTTGTTCGGTTGGGTAGGTCGAACCAGAGTAGAGACTCGTTTGTGAAGACAGGCTAGTTCACCAATTTGGTCGGTCGGCTAGGTGGGGCGACTGGTGTTCCAATTCGGTAGAAGCGAATTCGAGAGGCCTGAAATCGGTTTGGAGGGCACCGCCTTCGGTGTTGAAGGGCGAATCGGTAGTTTACTCGATTTTCCTTGAGAAGTCGGTCGGTTGGATCGGGCGAGTGATCCGATGTCGGGTGATACGTCCCGCAAGTTCAAGTCACGAGGTGGACTTGGGGGCAGTATGCGTGCCCCCAGCTTATGGTGGTAATGCCCACGAAGGGATGTTCGGTCCGTGCTGCAGGCCAGGGTTAGTGTGGGCTGCTCCGAGGGGACGAGTGGAGCTGGGCCGAGTGGAGCTGGTCGGTATGGTAGGAGTGGGGAAGACCCCTCGCCGAGCGGACCCTCTACGTCCGTAGTAGCTCGAGGAGGCCGAGCCAGGCGGGCGGGGATGGGATTACGACCGGGGACTATCCCGTAGTGACGTGTGGCGCCTCCGTACCCTGTATCATATCCCCTCAGCTCTGTTAAGGTTCGGACCATGGATCGTACGAACGTGTTGATTGGGAGGCTGAAGGTTGGGTGCGTATATGAGAAGTGGTTTCACGATGGGTTGAGGTTGCCTGTGCCTCGCCTAGTCTGGGAGGTGCTGAATCATTTCATTATCGCCCCCTCCCAGCTTATGCCGAACGCCTGGAGGCTGTTGATGGCTTTGGAGGATGCGTGTGTTACGGCATCAGTTGTGTTCGGGTTGCATGAGCTCTTGTGACTCGTGCTTACTGAAGGAGAAGCGATAAGGAGAAGGGCGGTTAGATATCACTTGAACTTGAGGCACGATCGGTCTCATCTGGTGACCGACCTACGGTCCAGTGACAAAAACTGGAAAGATCGTTACTTTTTCTTGAAGGGTCAGGCCGTCTTTGGGGATAGGGGCATGGGCGAGATCCCGATCGGGTGGCGAGCCACTGGTGAGAACTTCGTTGTTTCTTTCGTGCTTTTGATTACTAAATCTTGATTGTGTTTCTTGCTTGCAGAGCTTGATTTCAATCGCGCTGGGCAGAGCGGAGACGGCTTGGACGTAGCTACCCAGAGGGTGTTAGCCATCCCATTGGAGCAGAGGGATTGGCGAGTGGTGCTGCAGAGTCCAATCTGAGGAGCAGTATTCTTTGGGCCGGGGTAGAGGCTATTCAGAGAGGTACTCCCTTCCCCTCGCTGAAGCAGACTTGGGATGTGCTCCTGAGTCGGTACTCCAACCATCTCATTTTTGGTGAGTCGGGGCTGAACCCACTAACCGTTGGAGAGTTTGCACTTGCAGAGTCGCTCATGAAGAAATTGACTGTCCCGAGCGCGAGCGAATCCATCGCCAGGCGTCGGGAGAAGAGGAAAAGGGAGTCGTTGGTGAGAGCGGATGTGAGGGTCGAGGATGTATTGGCGACGCCACCCGGTCAGCGACCAGTCGGCGCCCTGCGTCGGGAGTCGGGTCGTCCCAGGCTGTCGTTGTGGATGAGGAGGCCGAAACTATCACTATCACGATTCCGACTACTGCGTCGACTTACTCCGACGCGACATCAATGAGTAAGCTGGCCGACTCCTTCTTGTTCCCAGCGGACGAGGCGCGAACCGAGATGGGTGCGGTTCTTGCTTACGAGGGCGTATCCCGCGCTGTTCAGGTATGAACATACTTGTCCCCTTTTCTTGTTTGACTTTGTTCTCATTGCCCGGTTTTGTTTTGCAGGTACTCACTAGCAGTCTCCATCTGAGGAGGTCTGTCGTGGCGCAGGAAAAGCGGATACAAGATATATCCAAGGCTAACGCTGGTTTGCGGCAAAAGGAGGCAACATCCCGAAAGGCTGAACAGGAGAGTCAGCAGCGCCTCCGGGATAGTGAGGCTGAGGTCGAGAGGCTGCGTCGTGAGTTAGCTGAGAGAACCGCGGAGGTCGAATCCCTCAGGGAGCAGTGCATTTCTATTGCTGACGACGCCATTATTAAGGCCCGAGGCGAGCTCATGCTGGAGTTTAAAGAAGGGCGGACCTCTCATTGGGATCCGGATGAAGACATCTTGCTCATGCAGGAGTTATTGGAAGAGGAGATTGGTCATCCGGTGGGGCAGGGCGAGGAGCTGGCGCCTGAGCTTAGTCAGCCGGGCGTTGGGGACGAGAGCGGCCCGGCTCCGGGGCCGAGCACTAGTGGTGTATGCCTGGCGACCGACTTGGCGGAGGATGAGGCTCGTGCCGACGATGCTTAGTGCCTTCCCCTCCCCTTTTTTTTGTGTTTTGGGGCCTGCGATGCCCTTTCATCTGGCGTCTATGCCGTTCTCTGTATTTCTAAATTGGGCGTTTGGTGCCCTATATGTATATATGACTTTTGACTGTTGGTGTCTCATGTTTCTTTGGATGAATTACCTGCTATTTAGTTTCTCTCGTATTTGTGCATGTTGCCTCGTCGTGGCCTGATGGCCGAGACGCGTAGGTCTTATGTTGGGAGGGTTGGGTTGTCACTAGTGTAGGAATGGTTCATCCAGTTTGGCAGGCCGAGTGTGTGGTCCCCTAGATGGGTGACGTTGCATCTTCAGTTTAGTTTTTAGGTTGAATGAGGCCAGTTCCTGCGTGCCAGTCTTGAGGGTATCCGACGTCCCGTCGGGCAAGGCCGATTTGAAGGTGTCCGAACGCCAATCGGGCGAGGCCGATTTGAGGGTGTCCGAACGTCAATCGGGCGAGGCCGATTTGAGGGTGTTCCAACGTTCATCGGGCGAGGCCGATTCGAAGGTGTTCGAACGTTCATCGGGCGAGGCCGATTCGAAGGTGTTCGAACTTTCATCGGGCGAGGCCGATTTGAAGGCGTTCGAACGTTCATCGGGAGAGGCCGATTTGAAGGCGTACGAACGTTCATCGGGCGAGGCCGATTTGAAGGCGTATTTAACGCATCAAGGGCGAGGCCCGATTTGAAAGTGTAAGCAATTCGTCGCCGGGAATTCGTTGGAGATGAAAATTTTTCTGAATAATACTTCATTAAATGTTTGGCCGTGAAGCCGACTGTCTGAGAGGAGGTGGATAGGCCCACTCATCCTTGAAAGAAAACGAAACAAAAACAAAATTAAAAGGGGTTCACCTAGAGGTAGTAGCGTTTGAGGTGAACGGCATTCCAACTATTGTGGATGTCTTTGCCTCTCCTCGGAGTTTGTAGGCGCCTTTTCCCGCTTTCTTTGATTATCTTGTAGGGGCCTTCCCAGGTGGGTCCGAGTTTGCCAGAGTTGATCTCCTTGGTGTTTTGGAAGACTTTGCGAAGGACCCAGTCGCCTATCCTGAAAGTGCGGATCCTCACGTTGCGGTTGTAATGACGGCGGCTTTGTTCTTTGGTAAGTGCGTATGGATACTTGCTTGTTCTCGTAGTTCGTCCACAGTGTCAAGGTTCTGGCAAAGGTTTTGGCTATTTGATTCCTCGTCCGCCCACTGGAGCCTGGTGGATGGAACTGATATTTCGGGCCGGATGATCTTGAACCATATGTCGTGAGAACGGTGAAAGCCGCCGCTTGATGATCGAGCCGTGGTTCGGTATGACCGAGAGGACTCCAAGGGTAGCTCGTCGTCGCCCATAGCAAATTAGCTTTCTGTGGTCGCTTCTTGATTATGCGCATGATTGTTTTGTTTGACGACTCGGCCTGGCCGTTAGACTGGGGGTTGCGGGGTGTCGAGAAGCTTAACTTTATTCCCCACATGTCACAGAAATCCCTGAAGCCCGAACTAATGAACTGGGACCCATTGTCGGTGACAATCTCTTTTGGTATTCCGAAGGCCAGAGCGGATCACGTTTTCCGATGAAAGCTTTGACTTCTGGGTCTACGACTTGGGCCAATGCCTCGGCGATCCACTTGGTGAAGTAGTACATCTTTGCCCGAACATGAAGACCCGTTGCCCTGGTGCAGTAGGTAACTTTCCCACGATGTCCATTCCCCACTTCATGAATGGCCATGGTGTCAGAATGGAGTGGAGTCGTTCTGGTGGGAGGTGTGAGACATGGGCAAACCGTTGACAGTTGTTGCATTTCTTTGCGTAAGCGATCGAAGTCGGTACGGATTGTCGGGCCGTAGTAACCCGCGGTGATCACCCGGTGAGCTAGACTGCGTCCCCCTGCGTGGTTACCGCATTCGCCTTCATGGAGTTCGGAAAGGACATTTTGGGCCTCTTCTGGGCTTATGCATTTGAGGTAGGGACCCGAGAACGACTTTGAGGAGTTGACCGTCATGCAAGGTGAATCTGGCGGCTTTTGCTTTCAATCGGCGTGCTTCGTTCTTATCAGCTGGGAGCTCATCGTCTTCCAGGTATTTCACTATCGGATTCATCCAACAGTCGGTTTGCTCAATGCCCATAAGGCTTCTAGCATTTGTCATTTGGGTGGGTGGTGGTTCTTTCCGGTCTTAAGCCGCCTTTGCATGAATAGGAGGGGGACGGATGACTCAGAGGAACATGGGAGTGCTGAGCCAAGGTTGGCGAGGGCGTCGGCATGGTTGTTCTCAGCTCTGGGGATCTGTACTATCGAGAACTCTTCGAATTCGGCCTGCAACTCTTTGACCATGCTTAGATAGGATGTCATTTTAGAGTCACGTGCTTGGGTACGTACCTTGTAGTTGATTGACCACGAGTTGGGAGTCCGACCAACCGCTAGTCTCTTGGCGCCGATTTCTCCGGCCAAGGTGAGTCCAACAAGAGGTTCCGTATTCGGCCTCATTACGTGGCACTTGAAACCACAACGACCGCTCCACCCGAATGATGTCTCCTGCCGGTGTGATCGATCTATTTGAGTCCGTCTGCTTGACATTACTCGATCTGCCTACTAGGGAGGGTCCACTTTGAAGGTGGTGCGCCGTTCATGCATAGTAATTCTTTTTCGGCCCACAGGCGGTTTGCAGTGTGAAGTCGGCAATGAAATCTGCTAGGTGCTTGGGAGACGGCGGTGCGGGGATTGGTATGATACGTCCGTACTCGGCCGGAGTTCTCTTGTCCATTGCATGAGTCGGCCCTGACACTCCCGGTTTGTGCAATATTTTCGAGCGGAATGAGGTGATCACAACTATAGGATGGCATTGGAAGTACGGTGCGAGCTTACTGGATGCATGGATGAGGGAGAGGGCAAGCTTTTCCGGGTTAGGCCTGTCTGCAAGGGGTTTCTGCATCGAGGAGCGACTTGCTAATGTAGTAGCAGGTGGATCGCCTTTTTCTTTCTTCTTCGGACTAGTCTGCCGATATGGCCGTCTACGAGACCGAGGTAAGCGTAGAGCTTTTCTCCGTTCATGGGTTTGGGACAAAGAGGTGGGGGTGTAGTCGATACCTCTTCACTTGTAGGGCTTCTTCGCATGAGGGGTCCAAATCGAACTGTTGGATTTTTTTGAGGGCGTGGAAGAAGAGGTGGTGTCCATCGCCGGACCACGGAGATGAAGCGCTCGGGCGGCCACTCGTCCCTGCGAGCAGCCGGGCGTCTCACGCAAGTTGGGGATGGTATGCCCGAGCCAAGCTGACCGATCAGTCGGGGTCGGGGTTTGCTTATTCCTCGCCGAGTAACCATATAACCTAAGAATTTACACGAGAGGGCCGAATGAGCACTTTTCCCGGGTTCGATTTCCATGTTGTACTTCCGGAGAATGGCGAATGCCCTGGCTAAGGTGGTCAAGGTGTTGTTCGGGCAATCGAGTTTGACGAGCATGTCGCCGATGTAAACTTCTATGGTCTTCCCTAAGTGGTGAGAACATTTTATTGACCAGACGTTGGTGAGGTGGCTCGGCGTTTTTCGGGGGAGGGTCCAAACGGCATTACTTTGTAACAATAGGTTCCCCTGCTGTGATGAAAGCCTTTGTCTTCTCCCACAGTCGATCCGCATGCATTAGAATGCGATTGTATCCCGAGAAGGCATCCATGAAACCGAGGAGTTCGTGCCCCCTGCGGTCGCGTCTTACCATCATGTCAATATGTGGGAGCGGGAAAGAATCTTTGGGGGCGAGCTTTGTTTAAGTCTGTGAAGTCGATGCATACTCTCCCACTTCCCGTTTTTCTTCTTTACGACTATGACGCTTTGCCACCATTCGGGGTAGTGGACTTCTCGATCATGCCGTTGTTTAGGAGTTTTTCGATCTCTTCATTGATGATCGTTCCGTTCAGTCTGCAATTTTTCCTTTTCCTTTTCTTGCTTGTAGCGGGTGATCTGGATCTACCTTGAGTTGTGGACCATCGCGTCCGGGTTGATCCCTGGCCATGTCGGCATGGGACCGGGCGGAAAGTGATCCTTCATTCTTTCTTAGAAAGTCTATCGCTTCTCTCTTGTCTCGGGGTCGGAGGCGGGAGCCTATGTTTGTTTTTTCTCTCTTGGTCATCCTTAGATATCTGCACCTCATCCAGCCTCCTCCATTGTCGGTTGATCGGGCTCGGTTCGGAGGGTTCGGATGAGGCATAATTGCTACGAGGAATGTCCCTTGCTTTTTGAAGGCGTTCTTGTAGCAATCCCTACGGACTTTAGGTCGCCCTTGATCTCCTGCACTCCCCAGCCAGGTTGGGAACCCATCGTCGTCACGGTGGAAGGTCGGTAGGTACGCCCGCATGTCATGGATCCAGGACGGCGGAAAATGACGTTGTAGGGGGATGGGTAGTCGATCACCGGGGAAGATGCCTGCTTGTTTACCCCGCCGACATAGATAGGAAGGGTGATCTCCCCGATTATGTATACATTCAGTTTGAATCCAAAACCGGCCGGGCGTCGGTCGTGCAGTGATGTTTGTTCTTCTCCCAGTCCCCATCGCTTTTACTGCTTCGAGGAACAGGATATTCGCTGACGAACCCCATCCACGAACACCCTTTTCACTAGGATGTTGGCTATTTGAGGGGAGAGGACTAAAGCATCGTGGGTGAGGGCAACCAGTGGTGATCGGCCTCGTCATCCTCGGAACCGAATCACTTGATGGGAGTATGACCTCGAGACCGGATGAACAGACTGGATTTCATGGTGGTTGGTTCTAGCATACCGCTTGGCTGACGAGTAACTTACCCCACTGATTTCTGATCCCCCGGAGATGAGCGAGCGAAACCCTTAGGTGTCGGTTCTCGCGGAGGGGGCGACTGTTTGGAGCTTTTCTGGCTAATGGTGTTCTTCCCTTTGTCGGTGAGTAGGTCACGGAGGTGTCCTTTCTTTAGGAGTGCAGCAACCTCGAGCCGCAAGGCGATGCAATCCGTTGTGTTATGCCCATGGTCGTTATGGAACTCGCCACCTTAAGTTGTGTCTCTCCTTGCCTCGGGATTGAGCTTACCAGGCCACTTGACGGATCCCATACCTTTCATTATCGCCACGACTTGGGTTGGTTCGATGCTGAGACTATATTCTGGTATTTTGAATTGATTCGATCCCGATTGTCTGGTATTGCTTCTCGAGGGTTGGCGGTCATATGGTCTCCTGGCTCTGCTCATATTCCTTGAGGGGGGTTGGTAGCGGTGCTCTGTAGTGGCCTAGGTTCCGGTTTCCTATCGTTCCGCCTAGGTTCGTATCTGGAATGGGCGGCTCGGTTCATCTCATCTTCCTCCCACCTAATCTGGATCACGGCTCGGGCCAGAGCGTCTTCCATGGTAGTACAGCCTAGCTTTGTGAGCTCCTTGTATAGTTCCCCGTCTGGAAGGAGGCCTTTCCTGAAAGCGTCCACAGCAGTCTCGGGGTTACAGGAATGAATAGAGATCTTCTCCTTGTTGAACCTGCTAACGTACTCTCTCAATGGTTCCCCTCTCCGTTGGTATATTCGGTACAAGTCGGCCGACAGCTTCTCTAGCTTCTTCTGCCGCGAATCATTCCACAAAAGTGTCGATGTGACGAGCAGAATCGATGGATCCGTTTGGGAGATTCGTGTACCATTGAGCGCTGGACCGATAAACTAGGAACCGAAACTTTTGCACATACAGCTTCTCTCGGGGTGGTGATGGGGTAGGCTTGATTGAAACAAGTTCATGTTTGTACGAGGCTATGTAGGTCGTCCGGTCGGTGGTACCGTCCGTATAGGTTTCATGTTGGGGGATCTGAATTTTTGGGGCATGTCAGGCGACGTCTCGTCCACTAAAAGGTGAGTCCAGTGTAACAATTGAATTGGTCTGTTTTTCTTGGTTGGGATTGGCATTCCCACCCGGGATACGTCCTCATTCTGCTTGGCAGCGTCGGCCGATCGGGATCTTTTAGCCAATAAGCTGTCCACGGGGAAGGAAATGCTATCGAGTCATCCCGTCTTACCAGATGCAAGTACGCCTCGTAAGTCGGGGGTCCATCCCCAGAGGGGTGGTAGCAGCCGGATCGATCATCGTCGCGTTCAATGGTAGCATATGTCTCGTTCATCCCTTACGGTTGGATGACTCCCGTTATCACTGATGCGTTCTTCCCTACATGGATGGTCGGGGAGTTGTATGGTAGTCGTTCGGTCTTTCGGGATGGGTGAGTTCAATATTTGGAGTTGGTTTGGTTTGGCGCTCCACCCCGCGAGGATGAGCTAGGCGGGAGGGGTTTGTGTTTGAGTTGGACCGGAGGGGAGTGGCATGGTGGAGATGGGATGATCCTTAGGATTCTCTATTGTTAGATCGCTTTGATCATGATCTTTGGGATGGGTCGAGCGCGAGCGCGTGAGTGTCTTTATCTCCAGGTGTCGAAGCGGAATAGTCGGCCGCCAATGCATCATGTGACGCTGACCCTTTAACGAGAATCCGAGGGTTGATGCTCTGGTGTGGTGAGGGGTTGCATGGGGGGATATCTTTGGTGCGGAACCAGGTTGGAGGGTGCTTGGCCGGGGAGAAACTCGAGTTCATAGAATTGACTTACTCTCTCCTTCGGTTCTCGCCGGATGGATGCATTTTCGGCTTCCAAAGGCGGCCACCTTGTCTAAGTTCTCTTGCATGAGAGCGGTCCAAAGCCTCTAGTCCCGGCCTCGATGACGAGTTAACGTCCTCCCGGATTGTCACCATGGAATATTCCTCCACGTAGGCCGGGTTCGTCCACGCCGAATGATTGCTAGAGGCCCCACGGTGGGCGCCAAACCTGTGAGGCGTAAAATCTGCACGAGTGCGAAAAGGGTGTCGATCCCGTCGAGGTCAAGGCCACTAGCGATCCTGCTGCACTGCTGCAGAAAGAAACACGCGTGGCCAAGGCAGGAAACACCGGGTAGTGTTTGCCGTAGGCACTCCGGCGCTCAAGTCGTAAGGCCGAAAGGGGCTAATTTAGTGAGGGTTAAGGAATAAGAGATTACCGGAAGTCTAGTCGGGGGCTGTGACTACGGCGAATTAGAGAAACTCTCGAGTGAAGAGTCTCGGGTGTGAGGGTGTAATGTCAATGTCCCTGTGAGAGGGCTGGCCTCTGTTTATATAGTGATCGTCTGGTCTCCCAATCTTGGTAGAAGTAGGGAGTCCTAGTACGACGCTGATGCAAACCCTAGAAGAATTAGGGTTGGGGTAAGTTGTCTTACCAATGTCTGTATAGGAAGGTGATTCGACAGGAGGTCACTCTCCGAGGTAGGAAAGTGATCGGGGAACGAAGGTAGGTACGAGAGGGTTGCGGGCTTTGGATTTGTCCATGGACCTAGGACATGGGCCGGTTTGTTTGAAGGCTTGTGCCCGCCTCGGTTTGGGCCGGTTTGTTCCTCATGTTAGAAGAGAACTACGGCTTGGGCCTTTGCAGTGGCTGGGCTTGGTCCTCCTTCGCTAATGGTCCTTTATCCCTATTTGGGCCAAGGACGATTTTTGGCCCTAACATACAACATCTATAATATTTTCTCATAAATTTTTTCTCACAATTATGACATAAACATGGTAATTCACAATTAATCAACTATGATTTATCAGACACATTAACCAATTACAAACTGCTACAACGAGATAAGAGAAAGTATGTGAACAAATGTTGTAAACATAACATTTTTCTTAATTCATTAGTCGTACATTTCAAAAACAATCTAAAATTAAACAAAATTTTATGTGCACTAACTAAAACCATAGTAACCCAATATATTGTTATAGTGTGTGTGTATATATTTTGATCAGAGTGATTGATCTAAGTCAAAATATATACAGACACACACTATAACAATCCAATATATTTGCGACAACAAATATTGAAGAGGCAATCACCATTCACAACAGTAATTAAAAAATAATGTTATGTCCACTAATTAAAATCACACTAATCCAAATATAAACTGTTATGCCTCAAAAGTCAAGCCTATGTCAGCACAATTAACGTCTCTTTGTATCATCTGCCAAGCCCATAACTCCAAAGATATTCTCACCAACTTTATCTTATTTCAAAGAGATGAATGGACGAGAGCCTTCCATGTGTCAAGGCAGCTTGCAAAACACTCATTGCATTGAGTGCTTGAGTGCAAATGTGAATAAATGTGCATTTTCTCTTCCCGAAGAGAGGAGGCTGGTGGCTAGGCTGAGATTTAGCTTCAATTCTTTCTCTCTGCAAAAACACTGTATATCTTCATCTTTGTATGCCTTACGGGCAAATTCATAGAAATAGTGAGAGATCAATAAAATAACAGTGGATGTAGGAGTCGCTTGTTGCATCCGAACCACTATAAAAACCCCATCTTGCCAATCTTTTATTTATATTTTCTGCAAAATATATAATCTCAGCTCCATATTCAAATCTCATGGATCCATCACGTGTGTCTCCTGAGTCAGCTCAGCGTTTCCCACGTGCGAGTCGTTGGCGTCCAAAATCAAGCGTCAACAGTTTGGTGGCCCATGTAGGTCCGATTCTCAAGCCTGCATCCAAGTTCCCTGATGGCGTGCTCAGATCTCAAACCGCGTCAGAGTTCTCCGTCGCGTGGCGGATCGTAGATCGCGCAGCGTTAGAATTCTTCGATCGCGCGATGAATTCTCCAATCACGTGGCGAGATCGCAGATCGCACGCATCAGAGTTCTCCGATCACGTGGCCAGATCGCAGATCGCACGCCCATGCCATCTTGATCCTCAGCTTCATATCGCGGATCTTTAGCTTCAAATCGCGTGTTCGGATCGCTGATCACACGCTGAGATCGATCTCTTGTGCTCTTAGGTAGAGCTCGCTATGATCTCTCAGTTGAGCTCGTTTTGACCTTTTCAGGTCGAGCTCGTTTTGACCTCTCAAGTTGAGGTCGTTTTGCTCATTGAGCTCGTTTTGACCTCTCAAGTTGAGGTCGTTTTGCTCATTGAGCTCGTTTTGACCTCTCAAGTTGAGGTCGTTTTGCTCATTGAGCTCGTTTTGACCTCTCAAGTTGAGGTCGTTTTGCTCATTGAGCTCGTTTTGACCTCTCGAAGAGGTCGTTTTGCTCATTGAGCTCGTTTTGACCTCTCAAGTTGAGGTCGTTTTGCTCATTGAGCTCGTTTTGACCTCTCAAGTTGAGGTCGTTTTGCTCATTGAGCTCGTTTTGACCTCTCAAGTTGAGGTCGTTTTGCTCATTCAGTCGTTTTGACCTCTCAAAGTTGAGGTCGTTTTGCTCATTGAGCTCGTTTTGACCTCTCAAGTTGAGGTCGTTTTGCTCATTGAGCTCGTTTTGACCTCTCAAGTTGAGGTCGTTTTGCTCATTGAGCTCGTTTTGACCTCAAGTTGAGGTCGTTTTGCTCATTGAGCTCGTTTTGACCTCTCAAGTTGAGGTCGTTTTGCTCATTGAGCTCGTTTTGACCTCTCAAGTTGAGGTCGTTTTGCTCACTGAGCTCGTTTTGACCTCTCAAGTTGAGGTCGTTTTGCTTTTTGAGCTCGTTTTGACCTCAGGTCGTTTTGCTCTCAAGTTGAGCTCGTTTTGCTAAGTGAGCTCGTTATGACCTTTCGGTGGTCGTTCTCCTGAGTTGTCGAGCTCTACTAGATTTACGCTCGTTTTCCTACAGTTACGATCGTTTTCTTAACAAATTTCTGGTCGCTCCTATGATTTACGATCATCGTCCTATGATTTCAATTCGAGACCGCAGCCAGTCAGATCAAAGACTTTAGTTTCTAAAGTGCAACGCACTTCAAAAACTAGGGGGCTTATTATGCCTCAAAAGTCAAGCCTATGTCAGCACAATTAATGTCTCTTTGTATCAGCTGCCAAGCCCATAACTCCAAAGATATTCTCACCAACTTTATCTCATTTCAAAGAGATGAATGGGCGAGCCTTCCATGTGTCAAGGCAGCTTGCAAAACACTCATTGCATTGAGTGCTTGAGTGCAAATGTGAATAAATGTGCATTTTCTCTTCCCGAAGAGAGGAGGCTAGAGGCTAGGCTGAGATTTAGCTTCAATTCTTTTCTGCAAAAACAACTTTGTATATCTTCATCTTTGTATGCCTTACGGGCAAATTCATAGAAATAGTGAGAGATCAATAAAATAACAGTGGATGTAGGAGTCGCTTGTTGCATCCGAACCATTATAAAAACCCCATCTTGCCAATCTTTTATTTATATTTTCTGCAAAATATATAATCTCAGCTCCATATTCAAATCTCATGGATCCATCACGTGTGTCTCCTGAGTCAGCTCAGCGTTTCCCACGTGCGAGTCGTTGGCGTCCAAAATCAAGCGTCAACATAAACTAACGTGGTAATCATCTCTTATTGCCACGTCATTTTCCTAAAAAAAAAAAAAAAAATTTAATATTTTAATTGTTAGTACTTAAATTAAAATGCACGTAACATTACTAGTAATTAAAACGGTGCAGACACTTTTGCTCCTAACAAAGAAATAAATTTTTTTGATACCATGCATGGTTTTCCGTGACTTTTATTAATTCTTCAGCCAAATCAATTAATTAATCATTCTGCTTTACAGCCTTATAAACCAAGACTTGGGTTGTTTTCTAGTGGATACTTGGCCACAATCTTATCAGCCTTGTTTAAATAATTAATTTCGATAAACCTCGTCTAATTAAATAATTAATTAATTAACCCACCTAACTAAAAAAAAAAAGATTCCAACTTCTGACATTATATTAATACACACACATGGATAGCAATTACATAATGACAATTAATGGATTCTTACATTTAATTAATTAAACCCTAATTTTGTTGTAAGATAAAGACAAGCTTAAAGTTCTCTCGGCGGTTGTTATCAACGACATTCGATTATGTGTTAAATAATTAGGGCGAACGACTTGTACATACTCAAAGTTTACTGTAATGACAAGTTGATACCCTGAAAAGGCCCCCAAAGCGAAACTAGATAAATAGGTATTCCTCATATTCTTTAGTGAGTTTTGTTTATTAATAGTGAAAAGACTAAAATGCCCTTCAAAGTTTCAATTTTTGTTTTTTATAAATTTAAAAATTTCTACAAAACCCCTAGGTTTGCTAATTTAATTAAACACCCCCATATATAAAAAGTTTGTTAAATGACAAAAACACCCCCACCACCCCAATGCGTATTGGCCAGGCCGCCACCAATACAATCCGCCGGCCCCTTGCATTACGACACGATCCCCATCGGATCGTGTCGTAAAAAGTGCCGATGTGGCCTTTTCAGCCGATCCGCCACGGATCTGGCCGGAAAAGGCCGGCTCTAACCGTCGCAGCCGCCGAATCGGCCTTTTCCGGCAGAGATCTGGCTGAGTCGGCCGACGCCGCATGAGATGGAGTTTTGCGGCCGACGGCCTCGATCTAGCCGTAGATCCGGCCTTTCCTTAACCAGATCGCCACGATCTCCGGCCTGAAAAGGCGAGGCGGCAGCATTGCTACGATCCGACGGTGCAGTGTCATAACGCATAACTTTCGGCCAGATTCTGCGGTGGTGGCCGGAATCGCACTTGCCTGGGGGGTGTTTTTTGTTATTTTATAAAACTTTTATATATTGGGGTATTTAGTGAAATTTGTAAACTTAGGGGGTTTTTTGAAATTTTTAAATTTATAAAAAACTAAAATTCAAACTTTTAAGGGTATTTTAGTATTTTCACTATTAATAAACAGAAATAAACAGAAATCACTAACAGAACATGACGGAAAGTACCTATTTGTCATTTCAAAACCTTTTGAGTACCAACTTGTCGTTACGATAAATCTTGGGTATGTATAAGTCGTTCTCCCAAATAATTATTATAAAACTTTATAATATAAGAAATGGTACCCGCGACATTAGGGTATAGCTAACCTGTGATATAAAAGTATATATGTACTTGTGACAAGTGTCTACATATTTGTGCGAAATAAATTGTGAAGAATATTTTCTTTTTTAATCTAATAATTTGTGTTATACAGTAAATTCATGCAACGTATCCCAAGTTTGTGTTGTCAATCATGTCGCGTGTCACTTTATCTAAGGTTTATTTTACTTATAAGTTCACCGATGCCGTGTGTCATTCTATTTGAAATTTACTTTATTTGTAAGTTCGTCAATACAATAATATATATATTGATCTCTCACCTTAATTGGGGGAGTCTTTTGACCCTATTTTGAACCACCTCATTTATATTGGGAATAGACTTCGCTTGTACATGAAAAACACATAAGAAAAGTAATATCATAACAGTAGACATAAAATTTACACCTTCCATCCAAACTATTTTTAAAATTCTTGATTATTTATGTTTGTACATAACTAACATGTTTTATATTGAAAAAGACTCAATTGACATGTAGTTATAATTACACGTTTAAAAAAGCTTAACATGGTGGATCATCTTTGTGATGAGCCCATCCCAAAGGACAGACTCTACATCATAGCAAAGCACGAATTATTGATAATAACAACGAAAAATGAAATGAAAATAAAATATCACATCTCGTACCGACAATTCAACTTTTCGTGTTCTTCTTCCTCCTTCCACCTAACTTTAACCCAATCTCACCAGCTACGGACACCAAAAATTTTACACCAAAAATGTGTACCGATCTACGTGTAACACAACTTTAATTTTTTTAAGAATTTTTTTCTAGTGAACGGTCGTCCATCAAATTTGGACGGCCGTTCACTCATATGGACGCCCGTCCATATTATATGGACAGGCGTCCATACACAAGGGACGGGCGTCCCCATTTAAAGGACGCCCGTCCATAAATAAAATATAAAAATTAAAAAAAAAACTTGAGGACGGCCGCCCATAAATTTTGAACGACCGTCCCTTACCTAATGGACGTCCGTCCATACTTAAAAAAGAAAAAAAAAAAAAAAAAAAAGACGTTTGAACGGGCGTCCATCAGGAATGGACGCCCGTCCATACTTTAAAAAAAAAAAAAAAAAAATTCATCTTCATTCCCCATCTCCTCTCTTTTTTCTTCTGCCTTCATATCCACCTTTGAATAGCTCTGAAACAGCTTACTCCATGACGTAAAGTAGCTCTCAACATCTCTAGTGATGAGAATGTTGGGTGTGGTAATAAATCTAAGCGGAAAGAGTTCAATCTCAATCAATCTGTTTCTGGGTTTTCTTCTGGTAGTGGATTTGAAGGTGAGAAACCCCAAAATAAAAGCTAAGAGGGAGGTGAAAAAGGTTAAGCTCAAGGTTGATGGTGTTACACGCACTATACAGGCCAACCTCACAGCCAATGGTGTGACAGGGGGTGGGTCTTCTAAGAATTCCCAGTCCCCAGATGACTCCAGACCAAGGCAGAAGCAGAATCTTCAGGTATAATGTTGCTTCTTGTCAGCTCAGTTCTGTGAAATTTGGTAGCCTCATTCTCGTATGTATTAGGTTCGATTTCACTTGAATATTTGGTCTGTTTCACTTACGTGAGTATCACTTGCCTTAACTTTGTTCATATGTGTCTAAATGGTTAGAGCATCCAAATGTGAAATTTTTTCTTTTTCTTTTTTAAGCATTTCCAGCTTTATATAGTTGGATAGAGAATTAAATTTTAATTGTTTGGAAGGATATCTTCAGTGTTAATGGGGTTTTTCATACCTTAATAAGTATTCACTGAATTATGTTTGGAATCCTGTGCAATCTTCTCATTTTAATGTTTCTATCGCAGGGAATTTCTGATGATAGCCTTTCCCCTCTAGATAAGAGGTCTGGCCTTCAAGGGATCCCTTGGAAGGATTTCTCAAGAGTTCGTTTTAGTTTGGGGAAGGAGGATCAATTGACGGGGAAGAGCACTGGAAAGAATTCCTTTGGGAAAAAAGGAGATCACTCTGGCGCTGTTCGTAAGAGCAAGCGAGTATCTAAGAGGCGTGCGGTGGATGGAGAATTTGATGATGATGAGGATGACGAGATTCGATACCTGGAGAAACTTAAAACTTCAAAGGTTACTTCGGGATATAAAGATGATGATGAAGAATTAGGCAAAAAAATATCGAAGGGCTAATGGACGCCCGTCCAAACGTTTTTTTTTTTAAGTATGGACGGGCGTCCATTCCTAATGAACGCCCGTCCAAACATAAGGGACGGCCGTCCAAAATTTATGGACGCTAGTCCCCAAGAACTTTTTTTTAATTTTTTATATTTTATTTATGGACGGGCGTCCTTTAAATAGGGATGCCCGTCCCTTGTATATGGACGCCCGTCCATATAATATGGACGGGCGTCCATGTGAGTGAACGGCCATCCAAATTTGATGGACGGCCGTTCACTAGAAAAAAATTGTTAAAAAAATCAGAGTTGTGTTACACGTAGGCCGGTACACATTTTCGGTGTAAAATTTTCGGTGTCCGTAGCTTTGTTGTCTCACCATACCCTTTATGTTTTTGTCTCATAAATTTGTGCCTAAATGTTTGCTTCGTCTTTAATCATCCAAAATTATTAGATTGATCTAATATTATTGTTTTTATTATTAGAAATGTATATTGTTTATCTCATAAGAAATATATTAAATGGACCATAGGGTCAACGCAGGAATTGGGAATGATGTAGTTTTTCGCATCAATAAGAAGTACGTAGGATTCGTGGTAGAATCTACGTAAGAGTTTGTATAAAATATGTGATCTCGATACTAGATCGATTGATGAATAATAAATCAAACAATAATACAAGAAAGAGAAGTGGTTCGGATGTTTGGTGCAAATCTTGTGTACACCTTTTTTTTTTTTTTTTTTTTTTTGCATTGAATGTGTTGAAACAATAATTCTATTTACAAAGAGTTTGCAGTTGGTTTTCAGCAACCTATCATCTTTCTCTTAGAAATAGATTATAACTGAGTTTATATAGTGCCTGTTATACTGCTGAATTGGAAATAACTCAAATTAGATAAAACAAGAAGTAGTGCGATCTTTGGCCTGGATCATGGGATCCATATCGTGAAAAATTAGAAGAAATATATTAAATGGACCATCTGGTCCATGCAAGAACTGGGAAGTCTTCCAATTTTTTTTATAATTGATTTTTTTTTGAGATCGAGAGTGTTTGAATCAGCTTACGCACATCTCGACTAATCTTTAGAGTTTTGAAATTAACAATCGGGTATACCCTCAAATTGCTATCCTTATTAACAATAAAGAAAAATCAAATTCAAATCTTCTTAAATAATTTATCTAAGAATCTCTATCGTTCCACTTAATCACTTAAAAGGTGGTTTAGTCTTCAATTTCCTTCTTAAAAGTGCATTAATTTTCACTCCATTTCGATGGAGATATAAAGCCATATTCGGCGTGAGTTTGGTGTTCTCATGCCTTTCTAATCACTGCGCACCCACTAACAATTGGGTTGTTTTCAGTGAGGTTGCCCATCATTTCAGTGCACAATGGACGCACAACTCCATCAATTTACAAGAGGCATCAAATTAGGGGTCCCAATGTATAATTTACGACATAATTGAAGCAAGCTGATCTTTCACTAATTCTCATACCTTACTTAATTAGCCACCTTAACTGAAAGAATTCCCATATGGCTAATTGTAATTGGTTCTTTACCCTTTTTACAATCAAATCTAATTCTCTCATTAAACTCTTATCAAAATACAGTGGTAGCAATGGTAGACATGATTGAACCACAGGACCAAAAAGCAAGACCTAACAAATGCAATTATTTCCATCACACGAAATAAATTACTTTTGCCAATTAATCGCTGCCCAAAAATTATTGAGATGTGCCATCCCATTCCATATGTGGACCCTTTTGTAAATAGAGCGACTCAACAGGAACGATACAGATTACAAAATTAAAAAAGATGGTGGACACGTGTAATTGGAGTGCATGTGCGTCTTGTAGTGCTTGAAATATTATGGGTCTACGTGGCAGTTGGCAGATAACAGATGTGGAAACTATACGGGGAATGGGGGATTCTAAAACTGGAATCTGTGCGTCTTCCTGTTTTCAGTTTCTCCCCCAAACTGTTAAATTACACTAATATCCTTCTCCTCCTTTCCTGAGATCTTGACCGTTTAACTTCTTGCACCCTTCTTTGCTTTCCCAGGTCTTAAAGTCTTAACTGCCCTTACGAAAGCTGTACATTGCTTTGAATATTTGACTAACTGTCGTTACTATTTACTCATATGCTTAAAGACTTTGGAATATATTTTTTTATTATGTTCAAGGAATAAAAGCTTTTAATTATGAAGTTCTGTTTAATGTAAAAAAAACATAGAACATTGACTTAAAAGGACGTTTTCCGAATTTTGATTAATATATATATATATTTTTTTTAATAACTGAGGCATCCATACTAATTTACATGTACTATAACTAATTCTCAAAGGGTGCTATCCCATAACAACTCATCATTGTGGGGGTGGGCAAAGGTAATGCCTTTGCGTCCAACGGATAATCGAATCTGAAACTGTGAATTCTATTCATTTGCAATCTCTTTGGTTCGCCCTTATTATTGGGCTACCCATAGGTGTGTGTAAGAAACTAAATTTAAAAGGTATCTTAAAAACATAATTTTTTTTAATTTTATTATTAAGTGACATTAATGATGGGACCATAACGTGTTTGTAAAACCCACAATTGGGTAGCTCAAGTGATAGCACAAACGTTGGGATATGTAGTTAAGGCACACGATCTCAGATTTGAATACCCTTGGCTTCCAAGATTTAAACAGGTGATCATGACGGTGGAATGTTGTGCTAATCACCTACACGCTAATCATGAACATAATATTTTTTTTTTTTTGGTGATCAAAGGTGTCCGACCCAGCTTACGTACACCTTAACTAATACCCTAAAGCCTTGAAGTTAACGACCGGATAAACCTTCAGTGACGATCTCTATTAGCAATCGAGAGGAATCAAACTAATGACCTTTTAAGTAATATAATAATATACCCAAGAGTTCTCAATCACCCGAGCTGGCTCATGAACATAATATTTTTCTTATTAAAAATTCTAAACTATATATTAAATCACCCAAACGGATATCTTCAAGGTTATGTGAAATCGTTACACCACGTGTCTTTGCTCACTGTTCATAGCCTTTCGCAAAATTTCCACATGCCAAGGTACTTACTTCATCACTTTTATGTATTTAGAACAGTCAAGATTACTTAATATATAGTGGTGTGTAACATGTTTTCTAAACTTTACATCTAAAAACACTTATTCATGAAATGCATACTACGTACTCAACATACGTATTTAACATATTAAACATAATTTAATTACACAAAAAAATCGAATTAAACCTCTAAACTAATTCCACTAACCATCATGATCATGTCTTAACTAGCCTTTTTAAGAACCAATAGGGCGGCTTTACCCATGGCATGGACACGTTAGTCAAAGTAATTAATCTTGTTGTACATTTAATTTTATCTCACCGATAAATTGCCAGCTGGCCCTGGCAATCTTCATTGCACTTTGTCTTTGATCTGAAATCTTGCTAAGAGTCAACTCAACCCAGATTAAAAATTTTTACCCATGAGGTTTGAGTTAATTCCATTATGTCAAGAAGATTTCAAAAGTGACAATTTCACCCAAATGGTACCTAAAGACTAAAATACCCTAAATGATCATTTTTAGGTTTCTTATTTGAATTCATTTAATTTATATGTTTAAATGTAAGATTTGAAAGATGATAATAGATTTCATTTAGGAATTCATAAAAAGATAAATAATCTTTAACATTATTTTGTTAACTTTAAAAGTGATAATGGATTTTATTTAAAAAATTGTAAAAAAATAAATATTTATTTTAATTTTTTATAAAAATCTTAGTAAAATCAGTTATCATCTTCCAAATCCCATCTTCAAACACACATGAAAATTTAATAAAAAAATAATATATGATAAATTTAAATAAGAAACTTAAAAGCAATAATTTAGGGTATTTTAGTCTTTTTGGTTACCGAATTGGGCGACTTTGTATTTTTCTGAATCATCTTGGTGTATTTAGTACAAACTCAAACCTAAAGGGTAAAAATTTTAATTTCGTACAAACAGTCGCCCCGTGAAGGACGCAACGCAAATGGAGGGGCATTTGTGTCCTTTCACTCTCGTTCTCCACCACTAAATGCTGCTTGTCTGGTTTGGTGAATGTATGGCACTCTGTGCGTGAACTGAATAGAGAGACAAAAATACACCGAAACTGTGAACGATAAGAGAGAGAGAGAGAGAGAGAGAGAGAGACAGAGAGAGATTGAAAGGTTGAGAGATTGAGAGTGAGATTTGAGCCTCACTCTGCTCATAATCGTCCAAATCCATTCACTGAGAAGAAGAAACTGCCTTCTGCGCAAAGCAATGTCTCTTAATCGCAGAATTCAATGCTCTTCTTCTTCTTTTTCCGGATTTTGACTCTTCAAAATAATTAAACAACTCTGGAGTTGGTGAGTATGTCACGAGCATTTGCATTATTTGGTATAAAATTTATTATCTATTTTCTCTTCCTTCACGCTGAAGAGAATTTAAGTAGAGGATATCTTTTGTTTAATTGTTTGCTTCTTTTTCTTTTTCTTTTTTTAATTTTTTTTTTCTTTTTGTGGAGAAGTTGACATTGAGGTTGCGTAATGGATAATTTTCAAGATTTCGGTATCTCATAATTTACACTTTGTTGCAGCTGATATCTCCACTGTGAATCTTTTACCGGATTCTCTGAAACATCGATGATACCGAGTCAGAGCGCCATGGCCGGAGAGATCTTAAGCTCAGCTCTTCCTTTCTGAGCAATGCAACTGGAGAAATCTTTAGCAAATATCGACGTTCTTATTTTCTGATACACTTGGCTAGTGTGCTTAGAAGAGGTAAAAATTAAAAACTCGAAAAAAAAAAAATGTAAAATCGTTACATTTTCAAAATTTCCTGATAAATCATTGCTTGTAAAGTTCATTTCTTCAGCTAGATAAGATGTCATCTTGGGAACATTTTGGAGAGATAGCGAATGTCGCCCAACTCACGGGCATTGATGCGGTTCGACTGATAGGAATGATAGTAAAAGCTGCAAGTACGGCTAGAATGCACAAAAAGAACTGCAGGCAATTTGCGCAGCACTTGAAGTTGATAGGGAACTTGCTGGAGCAGCTCAGGATCTCGGAGCTTAAGAAGTACCCGGAGACACGTGAGCCTTTGGAGCAGCTTGAGGACGCCCTTAGAAGGTCTTACATTTTAGTAAATAGTTGTCAGGACCGGAGCTATCTTTATCTCCTTGCCATGGGGTGGAACATCGTGTATCAGTTTCGGAAGGCGCAGAATGAGATTGATCGATATTTGAAGATTGTTCCTCTTATTACTCTTGTTGATAATGCTCGAGTGAGGGTATTGATTGTTCTTGGCCCCTCCTTTTTACTATTAAATGAAGACTGTTTTAGTATTTGTCGAAGCTTTTATATTGTTTACAAAAGTTATTACTGGTTTGCCTTGTCAAATGACTTGTGACGAAAATGATTAATCCTGCTCTTGCAGTAATATTTTTTTTTCTTTGGATTCAATTAGACTCGGGTTTCATGAAAATTTTAATTACTGGAAAGAAAGTTCAGTGGGTCAATTGGACTAACATGTAATATTGAGAAATCACCTAGTGGGATTTGATGGGATGACCACCTTTTGATGCTTCCATTGTTTGACGATGCGATTGTGGATTGCATTTCTTTGTTGATGAGTACATGCAACTCTGTTTCGTATTGTTCTGCATCAAAGATTGATAACGTATTGTTTTGCATCATATATTGATCAGAATGTGCCTAGGGTCTTGTAATTATGAGAGTTAGATCAATAAGATCACTCTGTTGGATCTTTTAGTTTCCTTGATAGTAAGTGGTGGTGATGTTTTTTATAACATAATCTTTGAGCTGAATAATTTTAGATTATCTGATACTTGACAGGAGAGACTGGAATATATTGAGAAGGATCAATGCGAATACACATTGGATGAGGAGGACCAAAAGTTGCAAACTGCTATCCTGCATAGGGAACCTTCAAAACATGAAACTATGGTTCTTAAAAAGACTTTATCTTCTTCCTACCCAAAAATGGGGTTTAATGAAATATTGAAAAAGGAAAATGAAAAGCTTCAACGAGAATTGCAACTATCACAGGCTAATATGGATGTGAACCAGGTTGAAGTGATTCAGCGTTTGATTGATGTTACAGAAACTGTTGCAGCAAGTCCTCTTCCGGAAGAGAGTTCCCCAAAAAAAGTTTCTAAGAAAGTAGAGCGCAACTATTCTGATGCTGATAGTGAGCAACATTATTCGTATGATGAGCACTCTCCTAAAAAAGTCGATTCTCGCACGACTTCCAGGTTATATATTCTTTTCTGCTTTTATGCCTCCTAGGTTGAATTCACATTACAGTTAATTAATGGTGCTCATGTTAGCATGTGGGGTAGGCTGTATATATCACCTTGTATTATATCTTTCATATATTTTGTTCTATAATATGTATCAATAACATAATTTTAATATACCAAAAAGTAATTGCACTTTTGACTGGATAATGTGGTTTGAATTGATACACAGGATCTAAAAATGTGACTAGTTTTATCTGAAGCAGTTGGGATTTAGGCTGTGCCTACTAGAGTTCATATGTATTCCTATTGTCCTTTAGCATCTGTTTGTTTGCATGATGAAAAGTTTTGATACTGTAGCTAGTATAACAAAGGATGCTGAAAGTGTGATGCCACCTTTTCTGTTCAGAAACACATCTTCAGTTTCATCAGGACAGGATCTACTGTCAAGAAGGGGCTCTTTTCAGCATGAAGAATGGCATAGTGATCTGCTCGGCTGTTGTTCTGAACCTCTTCTGTGTATGTCCTCTCATGCTGTTGATCACTTTAGATTATCTTTTGAAAATTGTATTTTGTTAGAGTAGTCAATAGTCATATGGTGGTCTGTTTCATGCCCATTGCATTTCTGTTTTAGCTGTGACATTGAAATCTGGTAATATGCCTTTGTTTTTACATAGCTACATTTATGCACCTCCTACCAATTCATGATGGTGAAGTCTATACCTAATTTCATTTTGTCTCTTTCAACTCTATGACTAGAGTCACATCCTGTAGATGATAGATTGAGAAATATATGCTGCTGAACTGAAATCTTGTATATTCCAAATATTTGCTCAGTGTCTAAGCAGCTTGTCCTCATTGCAGGTATAAAGACGTTATTCTATCCTTGTGGCACATTATCAAAGATTGCAACTGTGGCGAATAACAGGCACATGTGTAAGTAGTTTCTAACCTTTGGGTCAGTTTCAAACTAATAGTTGCCTATCCTGTGTTTAGATGTGATAGAATTAGAACCTGGGCATTTAGGCCCAATCTGCTAACTTGAACGTATTTTTGGCTCATGTAATTTTTGTAGGAATTTTTCCATTAGTTGTTTTGTATTTTGTTGCTTGTGCAAACTTTTTAGTTTAAAGTTTAAACTTGGAATATTCTGATCATGTTAAAATCTTGTATTACACCAACAGCTAAACGTATTCAAATGTTCCCTTTCAAAACACAAGTTAATGCTCCAAGATGCTCTGACCCACTAAAAAGAACTCCCGCAAGATATATCACACTATCTACATACTCTTTTGCTTATAGTCTACTTTAAGCCAATTTGAGTTACAGATGTTACAATTTCATGTAAAAGGGCTATAAATTGTTCTGGATGCCTCATGGAGCACATGGTTCTTTAAGTGACATAATTGTCTGGAAGACTAGGTAATCAGACCTTGATTTCATCTTTAGTGTTAGTGATCTAGCATTCTCTTTAGAATTTGAAGGCTCCACTGAGTACCTGTTGGCCCAAAGGAATTGGAAAAAAAAACTGATGCTGATTATTAATTGTGTAAAGTTGGTCATAGTCAGGATCATCAGGTTTCTGAATTCTGTTGCTCACTAGTTTGTTTAAAGATATGACCTGGTTTAGCTGGCTTCAGTGGAGGAGACATTAGATTTGAGGATTTTTTCAGATTACTTCGATCACCATGTACATCTCAGTTAGAAGTTCCTGATATTTTTTTGGTGCTGCCTTGACTGTTAGGAGACATTGGTAACCAGTTATTGAAACTAGTGATTCTAATTTTTACAGGGTTTGACTATATTAATTTCTGATCTTGACTGCACAATTTAGAAAAGTTGCATGCAATATTTCAGTTCATTGGAAATGGATCATAAAATGATGATCCTATTGCATGAATCATATGAATTTTCAGTTTTATTGATTTTTCTATCATTATTGACCCAGCATTCCAACATTTTTGAAATTTCATTTGTGGCTATAATCACTTAAAAGCTTTCATGTTATAATTGTGGTTCTGTATTCATCAGCTTCTGCAGAGGCATGTAATGAACTCATGGCATACTCGTTGATATTATCATGCTGTTGCTACACTTGCTGCGTTAGAAGGAAGCTTCGTAAGACATTGAACATCACGGTACTAATTCTCTGTCACTGCATGATCATGATCTCTTTCTGTTAGTACAAAATAGATTAGGAAAAAAAACCTGCTGGATGCGGCTGCTGTTGTTTTATTCTCCTGTTTGTGTGCCTCACTGTAAATATGGTGTATCCATTGCCACCTTGATCTAAAATGCTAAAAGATTGATCATTTTCATAAGCATTTAACATAAGTAGACCCCTTTAAGACTTATAGGGGACGTTGAATCAGCATAAAGAATGGGAAAATGAAAACAAGAAAAACATGCTTGTAGCAGATTTTAAAATCATTTTTCTCGCTGAAAATTGCACTCAATGATCTTCTACTTGCAAGACCATACATTAGGATGAGTGTTGATGGAGGATTTAGTCCCATATAATTAATCCTAAAGTCCAAAACTTGATCTTTCTTTAATTTGTTTCCCCATATAATCTGCTTATTGTCTCTTCCTTTCGCAGGGTGGGTTTATTGATGATTTCTTGTCACATTTGATGTGTTGCTGCTGTGCTCTTGTCCAAGAATGGCGAGAAGTGGAAATCCGTGGCATCTATGGTATGTCCTATGCTAGTGCTTCACTTCTTTTTGTAAAATGCACGATCTCTTCTAGATCCATTGTCCATATCTCTGGTACTGAGCACAGGTGATTCTGTTACTAAGTTTGAGGATACCAAGTCATGTTGCATCATCTGTCTTGGAGGTTCCTTATGCCCTTCTATTTCATGGATTTTTGTCACAATTTTCCCTCCTTTCATGTTGGTATAAAACCAACTTGCAGGTCCTGAGAAGACAAAAACGAGCCCCCCACCCTTACAATTCATGGAATCATAATGACCTAATGAAATCTCGATTTAGCTGCTGGTTGGAGATTCATCGACTTCCAAAAGCCAAAATAGAGGTAACGGCTAGTTGCCACTGTGATATAAAACTTGTATTGAGAATGCTTCTGCACCATGAGTTCACCCCTATGTAAAGTAATCTCCAGATTTCACACATGATGTATCATAGACTATTTTTTTAAGGTATAGTGTTGTTTGAGTTAATTACTTGGTTTTATTATGTACTCATGTTGGCTAACAATTGACTTGAAACATCCGGGATCCATATTTCCATGGATGACCTAACTCTAGCCGGCCAGCCACGAAACCTTGATGAAATTTCACCGCTATTATTTGGTGTTTAGTCTAGACTCTAGATTGAACATATAGGCCATGTCTTATTTATGCCATGGGCACATCAGTTGGGTGATTGGTTGAAGGTATGCATAGTCAACTATGCATTTACCTGTTAATTTAAAGTTGAGCATATAAAAATCTATATCAGCTTCATCGATAGACATGTTTGATTTTTACTTTTTAAATGGTGAAGAATTGGTCATTTCCTTAGTTGTCAAGAAACAGTAAGAAAAGAAAGATAGTAATGTTGTTAATTGATTAGGTAAAATGGACATCTCATTGCAGCTTGCCAGCCTGTTGTTATTCACGTGTTACGACTTACAACTCAGAATTTGTTCTCATTTAAAAGCAAGGAGCCATAATCAATTTCTAGCGGTGGAAAGTGGAAACAACAGTTGCTGATTAAATGAAACTTGTTAAATGATGGACCCAAGGTGTCTCAATACATGGCCCTTATTCTTAAAAGGAATAATGACTGGTATCTTAAGGATGTTGAGTATTAACCACCTTTTAGGTGATCAAGTGCGGTCATGAAGACTTTTGGATATATTATTTAACTTTCGGATATATTACTTAAGAGGTCTTAAGTTTGATTCTCTTTGATTGTTAATAGAGGTAACTATTAGAGGGTTTATCCAGTTGTTAACTTTAGAGTCTTGGGAATTAGTCGAAGTGTATGCAAGTTGGCATACCCTTATCATTAAAAAAAAAAAAAAAAAACTGTTGAGAATTGATTTACTTGGTAGTTCTAGTCCCACTTGCGACTATGAGGATTTATAATGACTTGTTGAAACTAGTGGGTTGTCATTGGAGGGTTTATTCGATTGTTAATTTTAGGATCCTAAAAAGTAATTGAGGTATATGTAAGTTAGTTGGAACATCTTTATCAAAAAAAAAAAAAAAAATACATGTTAAGAATGAATAAAGATAAGTTGATAAATATTTCTTATAACTTTTTTTCACAAATACGATATTTGTAGTTTGTAATTAGTTAATTCACATTTAATCAGGTAAGAACCATTATTGGGCAAGCAAGATCCAATACGAGTTAATCAATTGTAAGATGACATGTATTTGTGAGAGAAAACTAGTAGGATAAGTTTGTTAGTATAATATTACTCGTTGAGAATTGGTTTACTGGGCAGTTCTATACCTCTATTGCCTATTGTCACTCGCGACTATGAGGATTTATAGTGACTTGTTGAAACCAGTCAATTCAGTAATAATCATGAGTTCATGACCAACTGGTTTCTTTTTCTCAACTGTTGAAATCAAATCCTTTTCACATAGCTCTATATATGACGAATGTTTTGGATTGAAATTCCATTTGAAAACGATCCTACATACTGTTAAAAAAAATAAAAATAATAATTTACTGAAAAAGGTTAATTTGAATTAGGATTCGAAAAACATTGTTTAAACGATTTAAGGAAGAAATAAGAAAAGAGGCGGGATACAGATATCAGATGCAGTCGCAGATGATTGGCGTAAAACAAACAGTCAACCAATCAGGTAACGACAGCAAAAAGCAATCCCTGCAAAGTAATAGCAGCCATAGGCCATAGTCCACGGCCCTTTTATTATAAACCAACAGATCTGACCTTCCTTTCCATTACAATTCGCTTCTCTTTTCAAATCCAGAAAATCAAAGAAAGCCAGCGAAGCCTTCGCCACTTTGCGACCAATACCATGTCGTCACCAAGGAAGATCATCCTCAGGAGCTCTGACGGCGAGCCTTTTGAGGTCGACGAAGCCGTCGCCCTCGAATCTCAGACTATCAAACACATGATCGAAGACGACTGCGCTGATAACGGCATCCCGTTACCTAACGTTACCAGCAGGATCCTCGCTAAGGTCATCGAGTACAGCAGGAAGCACGTGGAGGCCAGGCTCAACGAGGCTGCCAACAATAAGATTAACCACCATCTGCACCACCTCAACAACAACAACGCTGCCGCTGCCGCTGCCGCTGCTTCCGCTGCTGCTGAGGAGGAGCTCAAGAACTGGGACGCTGAATTCGTCAAGGTTGACCAGGCCACTCTCTTTGACCTCATTCTGGTCAGTACCTCTTTTTTTCTTCCTTCGATCTGTTAGTTTTTCGAAATTGGGGTTCATGTTCCAAATTAGGGTTTCTTGATTTTTGTTCCCTAACATAATGTAGTAATTTTATGTGTCATGTGTTTCTGTTTATTGAAATTTTTTGTTATTTTTTAAAATTACTCTTTTCTGGTGTTTTATTGACTTAATAATTAGTTTGATTAAACCTTTGAAAGCTGAAATATATCCTCTGGACGGAATTTGTTGTAGCCACATTGTTTTATGGATGTTATTCTCTGGTTTTTACGAAGAGAAGTAGTGGTTGGTCTTTTGTTTCTGTAGCTGTATGAACTTGGAATTTTACTTTGGTGCTGAAAATACTTTGGGGCCTGTTGAGTTTAGTCGGGAGAGAACCTGTATTGCCGATGAATGAGGTTGGAGAAAATTAACTTGCAGATAGTATTGCATTGTAAATGTAGTTGCGTGTGCTAGACTTCTATCTTAGTTTACTTTCTTGTATAACGTTGTGTCTATTTTCTCACATTTTTCTTGGTGTTTAGGGTTTGTTTTCAGATCACTTATCGGTATTGGCACAGCTATGTTGTGCCTCAGTTTTGTAACAGTTGTATGTTTGATTTTTTGTTGTGCAGGCTGCCAACTACTTGAACATCAAGGGGCTGCTGGACCTCACTTGCCAGACTGTTGCTGATATGATAAAGGGGAAGACACCCGAGGAGATTCGCAAGACATTTAACATCAAGAATGACTTCACCCCGGAGGAGGAGGAGGAGGTCCGTAGGGAGAACCAGTGGGCATTCGAGTAAAGTGGGTTATATTATAAATATGTTTTTACTAATAACACTGGATGCTTTTGTGTTATATTAGCTAGTAGTTGGATTGCTTTCTCTATGCCAGAGACTTAATTAACAACTTATGATCCTTCTTAAGATGTAAATAATATTTGGATCCTGTCCGGACTAGTAGCTTTTGGACATCCTCTTTTTTATGCTATTTCACCCCTTCAAACGGGTGGTAGTGACTACTGACCCCTTCAAACAGGTGGTAGCGGTGAACAGGGATATATTGATAGTGAGCTAATGCTAATTCATCTATTGTAGATGAAAGTGAGCAAAGCTCATGGAATGGAAGGATGTGTTACACATCCCTAGTGCTGCTCTCTGTGACTGTTTTTATGTTTTTGGTTTTTGACTTCAATCTTTTAAAGCTAAATTACGTCTTAAATGCCTACCTGTTTGGTCATGTTTCACCAATTTGCGTCGGCTTAGGACCACTTTGTAACATCAAGTCAAATTTATTCTATTTATGGACAAGCTATTAAAATTGTCCGGCCACTGTCCTATCAAAAATTTAAGCTTAGAGCTGGAAATGGGCAACTCTATAAGGTCCCTTTTAGGGATGGGAAATCTAATAAAGTCGTCTAGGTTTAGGATTGGGAAATACAATAGTGTCTTCTTTTCCCCTTGCCTTCATTAGGGGTGGGGATCGCCATCCCTCCATAGAAATCACATTCATGAAAGTTATATAACACAAGCTCCTTTCTTTTGCTGCCCTTGGGCCTGGTGGGCTATGGTCATCTTGACCAAATCAATCTTAGCGTTTTTTCAGAAATATATTTTATCCCTTAAATTTTACATATTTTCTTTGACCCCCCTTGTCTATTAAATTTTACCCTTTGTCCCCTTAAATGCAATTTTCCTAAATACATTTTTTATAGTTTGGCCTCCACGTTCATTGAACCTTATGTTTTGGCTCCCAAGTGTAATTTCTTGGTTCTGCACTGAATGTAATGAGAATATGAATTTACAAATGTTTTTAATAATTTTTCGGTGTTGGTGAGGGGATTGCATCATCCTTGCCTTGAAATAAATATGGGGATGAGTTTTTATCATCCCCATCTCCGCCCCATCCCAAAAATTTTGTTCAATATTGCCGCCAGGGAGGGGACCGTCCCAACATGAAAATGGTCATCTCTAGTCTGCAGAAATGAGGTCCCCTTCCCCTTCTATTTGTAATGCTTTGGTAAGAATTTGCTTTATAAAATTGTATAATTGCGACTGTATTTGGAAGCTGCAATTCATCTCCTCAATATATGCAATCTTACATGAGGAGCTTATTTGATATGAAACTTGTGAAATGCCTCAACAGCCTACAGTTTTACTTCTGTCAATAGCGATAACTACATTGAAAAAATGACATTGTTTCCATGTCCATATCAAACAGGACCGAATTATTATCAAATTAAGAATAAATTTAATCTACAACAAGATGAAATTAGCGAGAAAAAATTGACTTAGAATCAGATACCATCATGTCAACAAACTGGAATCCCTTCTACAACTTGCAGATACATGTTGTGAAAAGCTGAACGCCAGGCCTGTTTTCCCTCATTATGCTCACATCTTGTATAACACAAGCGACTGATAATTGCCAAAACTCTTCAAATAATGTTGAGTACACTCGGCTGGGCATCAACTACACTCATTAGCCCCATCAAAATTGAAAATCTTATTCAGAACTTTTAGAAGACACTGACATCCTTCTGTATAATCATTCTCCCTAGAGATCACTCTGTAATGAAATGTGTAGAGACAACAATGACACTGTTCAGTACTGTATCCTATATCCTCACCAAAAATGGTTTTGATGCTAACTTCCAATCTCTTTCTCAGGCAGTAGCTGCTGCTCTGAAATATCAGTCACCAAGCTTGATTTCTGCATGTTGACCTTCCCTTCCTTTCCCTCTCCTTAAAACATCCCAATTTTAACTTGTGAACAATTTCTTTCAAGTCTACAAGAGCACATCCGGGTATTCTTCCCATCCTTCTTTCTTTCATTTGCTCTTTTACCATAGCAACTTCCTCCCTCCGACCTGCCACATCATAGATATTCAGTAGCAACCGATAGTAAGAGAAATCATGAGGATCCATGTCTATCAAATATTTTGCTATTCTTTTCCCTAAAGCCACATCTCCTTGGAAACAACATGAGCTGAGTATGTTGACCCACACCAATGATTCTGATGGCAATTCCTTGTCTTTAGGCATCTTCCCTATCATTTCCTCAGCTTTTTCTATAAGCCCTGCACCAGCGTAAAGGTTAGCGAGGCACCAAAAATGTGCAAAATTTGGCTTTATCTTATACAAATCAATCATCTGATTGAAGCAACTTCTTCCTTCTGTCAACAGTTCTGCTCGCGCACAAGCACACAGAACACCAATGAAAGTGATTTCACCTGGAGAAATGCTCTTTCCTTCTGCTCCAGTCTGATCCACCAATGCCATAAATAATTTAAGTCCAGCTTCTGGTTTTCCGTTGCCCCAAAATCATTGCATTCCAGCAAACTAAATTCCTAATTTCCATATTATCAAACACTCTTTGCGCTACCTCTACCTTACAGCATTTACTATACATATCTATCAGCGATGTATCGAGAATTACATTAGATTTTTCTGAAGCCCTGATGATAAACCCATGAACCGAACTTCCTTCCTTCAATCTTGCTGACTTACCACAAGCAGTGAGCACACTCACCATTGTTGTATCACTTCCTCGAAACCCACTCTTAACCATTTCCCTAAACAACTTCAAAGAGCAGCCGGGGTTTCCACTCTTTGAATAACCACCAATCATGATATTCCAAGAAACCACATTTCTCTCAGTCATTGCATCAAACAGTTGATGCGCAGCCCGCAAATTTCCCACTCTCACACACCCATCAACTAGTGAATTCCACGAAATCAAGTCCCTCTGAGACATTTCAGCAAAAACCTTCGCAGCATAATCTATAACTCCAAAACAACCATACATATGAATCAAACAGTTCTGCACTGGCAATACAAAATCAACCCCATTCTTCACACTCGCAGCCAAACCATGACACATTTCCCCTCTTCCACTACATCCCATCTTCAAACAGGAGCCCAAAAGAGGAACAAAGCTATAACTATTTGGTATAAACCCATTCTCAATCATATTAAAATAAAAAACGACGCTTGGTTAGGAAAAATACTATTCGAGTATGCTTTAATAACAGCATTAACACCAAATGTACCAGGATTGTCAATGCATTTAAAAACCCAAATAGTGTAATCTAGATTTCCAAAATCCGAAGAATGTTTTAGAACCCTGATTGTCCAAAATGGCCCGTTGAAAAAAAGACCAGAAGTGATCAAATGAGATTGGATTTGAAAGAGTTGTTTTATGTTTTGACACGCTTTAAAGAGAGAAAGCGTTCTATTTTCACTATAATCAGAAGAAGAAGACAATGAAGAGAAGTGGTAAAGTTTGGTGGAGGGTAGTAAAGATCTAAATCTAAAGAGTTCTCGTGTTGAAATTCTTGCCATTCATTTGCAAATTTGTTACTAGAATTGACACGTAAATTCAATTTGGTAATCGCCATTACCACACATTCCTCTAATCTCACGTTAGCTTAGATTTGATTTCTTGACAAGGTTCAACTTCAGGAATCAAATACAGTAACAGAGAAACATGGGTGCGTTTGAATCGGGGTAATCTCCTTGTCAAGTTGTCATCTTATAATAAAAAATCCGGTACTCCTCTAAATAGTAGTAACTGTAAATTATATAGGGTGCATTTGATCCTATAATATCCTATTCTTGGGATGTTATATACTTATATTAATGGAATGATTGACCACTTTGAAGATTATTGAGGTTATTTAGGAAATACGTTTGATTGATTCGAATAAATTAGTGGGTAATATGTTTGGTTGAAAGGATAAATGAATAAGTATATTATATAAGTTACTGAATTGCTCACCTTTTTTAATATTAATATAATATTACTTATTATTATTTTTTTAACTCCTACATTTAAAATTTTGTTAAAACACTATAGCCATATAAAATTTTAATTTGTAGTAAAATCACTCTCATCCACCCAAGCCACTACTAGTAGCCAAACACCATCACTGGTCGCTGTCGGCAATTGACAAAATAGCGCAGATTGACCGTATATGACCTATCGTGCTCCAGCAAAGCCATTTTTGGCCATGGATCACAAATCCATGGCTGTTACACGGCCTCATCATGGCCATAGAAACGGCTAGATCTGGCCGTTTCCAGTCATGGATCACAGATCTATGGTTGGAAAAGGCCTTACTAGTGCACGACCGGCCATATCCTGTCAGTCTGTGCCATTACGGCGACTGATGTTGGCAGCAGGCAGTGGTCTTGGTGGGTGGGGGTATTTTGTTAACTTTTACACTTTTTTGTGGCTATGGTGTTTTAGCTAAATTTTCAAATATAGAGATTTGGATAGT
This sequence comes from Pistacia integerrima, assembly GCA_026225825.1. Taxonomy (NCBI): domain Eukaryota; kingdom Viridiplantae; phylum Streptophyta; class Magnoliopsida; order Sapindales; family Anacardiaceae; genus Pistacia; species Pistacia integerrima. The sequence continues at coordinate 25,526,211 of CM047740.1, forward strand.
GGTTATTTGGTAAATATTTGAGGGACATTGTGTTTAAAATGGTATTTAATTAAGGGCAAAATAGGTATAAAAATCAAATTATCTAGTAATCTTTTAATAATAGCCCTAGGGGAGGGTATCGGATTACCCCTTACATTACCAATGGTAAACAATATTTGTAATAAACGATATCTGTAATATTTTATTACTTGCATACCAACACATCGGAATTTTGCAAGATAAATGAAAATTACCCTGTTATCTTATATGCCTCCGATCCAAACACACCTATTAGTGTAAATCTGAATACCACCTTCTTTATTAGGTATTACAAAATTAATACTTAATCTTGTTATAATTTACCTTTAATTAATAATATTATTAATAATATATATATATAGTAAACGACATATTCTCAACTAAGGTTTGGTAAAATCCTAAATTAATACCTCTGGTTGCATTTATTCCAGATAACCACCATTAACGTAACACTGTTAACAATTTTTAGATTACAGAGGATTCTATTACCATAATGCCCTCAACAAATAGATTAATAATTTTTTTTGACTCCTAAATTAGTAGGATTATAAATTAACCATTTTATTTTCAATTACTTCAATAACACCCTCAACGACTATGCACCCTCTTAGTTTTTGCCTGATCTGAGTTGTTTCCGACGGTGTTGAACCTCCATCACCTTCCCCATAGTCCGTCATCTAAAAACCCTTTGGTTCCCAACTCATTGGCCCCTCCGATCGCCGGTGTTGTTAAGTTCAAGGTTTCGCTGTTCTTTGCTGAATTTCGATGGCAAAAATCCAATTGGACACCATCACTGCAACCATCGTTTCCAACTCTACAAAACCCCTATGTCCCCACCAACCATTTCATCGCCATTCGCCGGTCAAGATGTTCATGTTCATTGCGTTTTTTGGTGAAGTGGTGGACGACAAACAATGAGTTATCATGGCGGGAAGGTTAAGGGTTTTATAGGGGGATGCGAGGAGTAAAATGGTGGCGGTGGTTGGGGTTGTCGCTGTTTAAAATGGTTGGAAACCAGTAAAAAATAGTCGCATGATGCGGCTTCCCTGGCCGGTGATCGACGAGTGATGAGGGGTTGTGAACAGTAAGGTTTTGTGGAGAGGAGGATGGGGGTTCAAATGTGGTGATAAGGGTGATTTTGGGTGGAAACGCTCTAAAAAAGGGCGAAAAACATTATGGGTGACATCTCCTAATGTGTGCCGAAGCACTTTAGAGGCGGTGATCTACTAACGTGTGTCGCCTCTACAAAAAGACCAATTTATCATTTTACCGTTACATTAAACAATTTTCTGATAATTTAAGGGTGAAAACCTGAAATAAATACAACCAAAAGTACAAACTTAGGATTTTGTCAAACCTTGAGTGGGAATATATTATTTACTCTATTTAATATAATTTATAGAAATTTTAAATTAACTTATTTTTCTATTAATATAACATTCTCAAAACAAAACGAGTGTTGGTGCCTTCCGAAGGTGGACCTACTTATTTTTATTTTTACTTTATCTTCACTGTCACAAAGACGAGTGTCTCTTCGCGGTGCTGAGAGGCAAGTTCTATTTTGGTCTTTTTCTTTGAATTTTGTTTAGCTCTTGAGTTTTATGACTACCCTAATCTAAATTATTTAAAATTTGTTGTATTAATATCATCATTTTTTTTTTTGAAAGAAAATTATATTTTATCTCATAAAATTATTATAAATTTTATTGATTATGTAAGAAAAACCCCTAAAATTTTAAAATCCCTTGTAAATTTGTCAATAAAAATGCAAATTAATCCAAAATATTTTTGTGAAAAGGAAAATGTTAGGATACCCAAAGTTTAAATTTGGTTCTCGATTTTAGAAACTACCATTTTTGAGAACTTACAATATCATTTTCCTAATTAGTGAACTAATTACTCTCAATAAAATGTTATATTTTTAAAATCTTAAATAAAGTTTAATAAGTTATTTGCTCTATTGAATAAAAATATCATTGGAAAAAGGTTTAAAATTAGTTACAAACAGGAGCTTTATGTGTTTTTTGGGTTTTTAGGCGATTAATTTACAAGGACAAATATCAGTTAGCATCTGATAGTAACCCACCAAATATCAGTTAGCATGGTGCAGTGAAGTTGAAGCAGCTCTTTACAAAAGTAAAGTCGCCAAATAATAGCAACAAAAATTGCAGAGACAAAGTACCAAGCAAAGCAAAACAATGGCGTTTTTCGCGTCGATCTATTCGCGAGTTCTTCAATCTTCAGCCGCATTGGCTCACCATAACAGAACCAAGATCTCTCGTCCTCCTCAATGCCGCTCCTTCTCTCCTCTCCCTCCCTTTTCATTCCCTTCAAAACGGTGCATATCTGCGCTTTTGATGTCTTTCTGTTACCGTGTCTCGTGACTTGATTCTAAAACATTGCGTTTTGGTGCTATTTGCTGTCTGTATTTTTGGATTAATTAGAGCTTTTGCTTTGAAAATATGTTTCAAATAATTTTTGGATTAACTGGAAGGCATAGAGTTTTCATTTCTAAACGATTCGTTTTTTAAGATGCTTCTGATAATTATTTAAGTAATTAGAGTCTCTTCTTCCTTTCATTTCCTGGAGAATCTCATCATTTGCTTCCAAACGACATTTAAATGCTGCGTTTTGATGCTATATGTTGTTATTGTCGTTTTGAAGCTGTGGATGTCTATGTATCTTGTAATTTGAATGAATTAAAAGACTCCGGGTCCGGCTAGAGCTTTTGGTTCTAAACGATGTCTTTACTTTTGATGATTCTAACTTTTTAAGATTAGTTAGAGAATTTGCTTCGAAGAGATGCTCCATTATCACTTCTAAATGTCTTTGATGAATTTCTTTCAAAGTGCTGCCTTTCTTCTTCCTTCCATTTTAAGGTTAATGTCATTCATTTGCTTCAGAATGGTGTATTTTGATGCTGTTGATGTATGTGAATTTGATAATAAATTTTGTATGAATGATTATTTAATGAGTCCAGGTCCGGGTAAAGCTTTTCATTTGTCTCAAACAATGATTCTCAACAATGTGTTTTGATACTCTTTAATGCGACACTGTCTGTATTTTTTATTACTTTTGGATTAATTAGAATATTTTCTTTGAAAAGATGCTTCAGAATCACTTCTAAACGATGAGTTTTTATGATTTTGATAATTTTTGAATTAATTACTTGCTTTCAAAGTGCTTTTTCTCTCAACTTCCTTCCAATCCTTGTAAATCACTTCGTTTGCCTCGAAACTGGTTTAAATCAATGCAGTTTGATGCTTTCTGCTGTCAAAAATTAATCTTTTAATTTTCTTAGGAACTGATTCTGACTGATGCGCTTTGGTGCCTTATGCTAGCTGTATATTTGATAAATGTTGAGTTAATGAGAAGGCTCCTATATATATATATGTCAGAACTTATAACGCAGAGTTTAAGTAGCTCTGTGAATATTTCTTGTAGATTGTAAAGTTTATATCCTGTTTTAGCTTTGTTTTTTATGTTTTATGTTTCAGAATAGCCTTTGGACAGCGTGGAAAAAGGGAGTCTTCAAATTCGCCCATGTTGGCTTCAGTTACAGGTTTGTCAGCTGTTCTGTCTATAATCAAATTTGAGTTGCAATTGGAAATTGTAGACACAAATTCAGTCAATATTTATTTTTTCTCATGTTTACAGATATTTCAGGGGAAAAATCGATGGAAGAATTTCAGCTTCCCAAAGGAGACTTATGTTATGTTCATAAGTTTGGTGGCACTTGTGTTGGAAGCTATGAAAGAATCAGGAATGTTGCAGTGATAATCATAAATGATGATACAGAAAGGAAATTGGTAGTAGTGTGAGCTATGTCAAAAGTAACAGATATGATGTATGACCTCATCTTCAATGCACAGTCACGGGATGATTCATATGTATCTGCTGTGGATGCCGTCTTTGAAAAGCATCGATCAACAGCACATGATCTACTTGATGGTGACGAACTTGCTGGTTTCTTGTCCCGGTTGCATCATGACATTCATAACCTCAAAGCTATGCTTCGTGCAAAGGTATCATTGTGCTCTCTCTCCTCCTCTCTCATCATTCCCCCTGCCAAGAGTCATGCTCTAGATTGGTGGAGAATTATTTATTTTAGATTGTGTGAATTTGTATTCATGTATGAGCGAGAAATATAAACCCTGTATAAGAATTAATAAACCATGATGTTGAAGTGAAGGCTTGAAACGGTGTCACTTTGGGACTTATTTGAACACTATCGTTTTGGGCTTAGCTGAGTTGGATCTTGGCCGTTGATCCAACACTGATCCAACGGCTGAAATCATTAACTCTGGTCAACACTATAAAAGCAGCTCAAACGGCAGATTCACGCGATCGAAGCTTTCTCTCTTGTTAAATCAAAATTGTTCTCTACTAGGGTTTGAAGTTTTGTATACTGAAATCTTTGTAACTTATGAGATTTGAGTGATTAGGTCTTAGGCATTCAGTAAATTATTGCTCTTAAGCTAGGGATTCCTCGTGAGTTTCTCTAGGGTTCCAGTTGTGAGTAGATTTCTGTTTAAGGGAAAGTGTTTGATCGATTTGTCAAACGGTTGTAATCATTGAATCTTAAAGTAATAGTAGTGCAATGAGCTCTCCCATTTATGGAGCTCAACGTAAATATAGCTTATCCACATCTTGGATAAGTGAATCATAGTAAATCATTGTGTTTTTGTTTTTGTGTGTGTGTGTGTGAGAGATCTAGTTAGTTTGGATTATTCTTAACACACGGCATAAGAATCATTATTTTGTATCTTCATTTATGTATGACTTGATCCCAATTTGATATTGTGTTTATCTGATCTGATACGTAATTAAAGCTAACCTAGAATTAGGGGGCAAGGAAATAATTTTAATCTCATGTTCTTCTCTTGCTTCTTTATTTACAATTCATGTTGACTTCCCTTGATTTCATCTAGTCTCTTTCCATTAGGTTGGAAGTGAAAATCTTACGTTATTTAATTATTAATATACTGTCTATGAAATCTTGACAAACACAATTATGTCGATGTTCAGGATTTTCTAAAAGAACTCAACCGGGGCTTTATGCATTTCTCTCACATCTTTCCCTATATAAAAACCATTTGATTGATAAATTTTAACGTATCAATTACAGAAACAATCTTTTTAGAATTTTTATATTGATAGGTTAATATTTATTTCGCTATGTCTTACCTCAGTTTCACTCTTCAAAAGATCATGATGCAAATAATTTTATTATAATCTACAAGACAAATTGATATAGGAGGAAGAAGTTTTTAAGCCTATAAATAGACTTTGTTTTAATATGCCTGATTAATTAATTATAGAATACAATCTTGGTTCTCTACCTCTTGATTCTCTCTCTTCTCTCTCAATTCTAGTTCTCTCCCCTTTCTAACTGTCCTCCCTCCTTCTATCTCTCTCTCTCTCTCTCTAAATTTCTATTCTCTACGCCTTTTATGTTCTTTGTTTATCTCTCCTCCTACTGCTGTATCACAAAGACATTCAAATAGGACATGGGTTTCAATGTGATGTGGATATCAATTTCTTGGAAATATGCTCTAAAATCTGCCTACATGTACTTACATCTTTTGGAATTTAATGAAAGAGGAGTCCATGTGTCTAATACGTTTAGATTGCATAGACATATAGTAAATTGAATCCTGGCATGTTGACAGTCATGGGATTTTGGACATCTCTACTGTCATAGACCTTTTCCTTTTCGGCTAAACTTACCGTGTGAAACTGATGAAATGCCTAGCGTGCTTCTCTACAATAGGAAGCATAGGCAGTGGCAGTAGAGGACTAATGGTAATTGGGTAGAGAGGCGTCCTGAGCGTGTGAGTGTGAGGGAGAATTATGTGTGACAGATGGCACTAGGGGTATGGTTATTGGGAGAACTCTGCTATGGCGAGAGGGACTGAATACTGAATAGGATAAAAGCAGACAGGGAAAGTTAGAGGGGTTATCCTGAAAAGTGCAAATTGGGAGGTTGGTGGCCCTCGAAGTCCAGCAGGCCACGTTTTTCCTCCTCATCCAAGCCCGCATCATTCATTTCAGTTTTCAATTCTTGCAATTACAACCCCACAATTTCCGCAGTTTTAATATTTTGTAGTTACACCTCCACAATCAACTACTCCAAATTCAGTTCAATTCACCACAAAAGTTCACAATCATCTCAATTTCTCATCAAGTTACGACCAGCAAACATATAGAAAACAAATACATAAACACTAATACACAAAAACAAATACAAACACAATAATACAAATACAAAAACATAACATAAATTTAACTTGACATTGTTCAACTAAAGATATTTTTGGTCAGCTCATGTTCATTCCACAATGGGGGATTAGGGTTGATACTTGAGCCTCTTGATTCCGCAATTCCCAGATTAGTTAATGGCACATGAAGGAGATCATCATCTACAATTATCAACTATAAATATTAATAAATGTAAACAATAAAACATATGAAATATTATGGTTTATTCCTGAATAGATTAATTACATTAATTTATCCTAATCTTAAAAAGAGTATCAACGCAAATGATTTTGTTATGATGGGATGCCAAAAATTAGCGACTTACATTTACAACAAAAGTTGAAGTTGATTTTGATAATGAAAATGTGTTTTTTCTAATCATGTAAGTTTGGTATCATATAAATACATATATTTCCTTCAAGATACAAGATTCTAAAACATAAAATGATCAATCAACAATGTAATTTAAATTAATGACCTTGTGGGATGATAATTACGTTACAATAATTTGATGCAAAATTAATTAAATAATAAGGTTAGAAAAGGCGTTTAACACAATTTTGTGGCTCAAATCAAAATGACACTCAAAAGGATCAAGAGTTTTAGCAACATAAAGGACCCTCTGCACATGGATTCACATGATGTTAATGTATTCCTAATATATAATTACTGCCTAGCATTGTTTTAAAACCCAAACCGGACAGGCTGGTCGGATCGGGACGCGACAGCTTCTCCCGATTTGGTTCAAGTTTCAGGGGGCTTTTTGTAATATTTCAAATTTATAGGGACTAATTTTTTAAGGGTGTTTTGGAGATATATCAAAAGTTTACGGATTGGTAAATTTTGGGGCATTTTTTAAATAAATAAAAATTTTAGGAAATAACTTAAAAATTTTTGGGGTATTTTGTAATATACTAAAATTTCAAGGATTAATTTACTAAATTATTGCTGATGTCACCTGTCCAACTGGTCGACCCATGACCTGGTCACTTTACCTGGTCTCACAATGGGTCAGGTTTTAAAACAATGCTGCCTAGTTACTTGCATACAACATTCTAATGGTAAAGTAAAAAGTATCGATCTAAAGAGAAATGGAGCCCACCTCAGCCCTAATATTTTAATCCCTATTGCATATTAATTTATTGATTAAGAACAAATAGCTTCTCCTTTTCTTGGCACCTCTGTCTCTCTAAGTGTGGATTTAACCAACATATGCAAAGCTCTAGCTATCTGTAAAAGTCTTAACAACAAATTAACTATAATACTTTGGAAAGGAATCCGCAAAATCAGCATTAAGGAAATGTGGACCGCCAACAAAGCCCAAGTTTAAAGTTCAACCAACACAAGATAAATTAGAAAGTCAGAAACATTAAGCTTAAAGTTCAACCAGCAAGTGATAACAAAGACATAATGCCCAATTATACTAAAACACAAAGGCACACAAGTTTAGCAGGACACTAGCCACAAACTGCTAATATTGCCAACAACTTGACATTTCAGGCTGTAAATTAAAACTGTGAAATTTGCTAAAAAATGATTATCCTAAGTAATCAACCAATTTGTAAAGTAAAAAAAAAAAAAGGGGGGGCATTCTTAAAAATTGCTTAAACCGGCAATAACCGCAATTAAGTTGCAGAATATTGAAACCCAACTCAGAAAGCCAAACTTAAGATATTGAAACATACTAGAGACCAATTACCGAAAATCAAACAAAGTTAACAGTGAGAAATGAATTAAATGATACAACAAAGACTGAAACTTAAAGAATGATATTAAGGAAGCTCAAAGGAAACCAATTGAGGAAATAAAACAAATACAGAGACAGAGCTGAATTAAATTTGGGTTGACTTACTAACAACAAACACCAACTTATGAATCCAATGATGCCTCACCACCACCAACGTAAATAAAATGAAAATTCAAGACAACTCAACCTTCTCCAAAACCCACTGCCTACTAATTACATCACATTTTATTCTTCAATATTCAATATTCATTCTTCACAAACCCAAACACCAAGCCAGTTGAATACTTAAAGAAAAGACTGAAAAGTTACGGCCAGAGAAATTAAAAAAGAAAATTTACTTTCTGTAAACTCAAATGCAGAGGATATAGAACATGAAAAAATCCATCTTTTCCATGTAAAAAGATGAAGATTTATGGTGTCATTTAGTTACTGCAATAACTGCATATGGAACAAGAGGATAATATGAGATTAAAAAGAAGGATAGAAAGAGAATGATTTTGCTTACCTGCCGCTTGTGAGTTGTGACGTAGAGTGCTAGAATCAGTGCCGCCGGAATGGAAACGTCGTTAGCTAGAAACGCGGTGTTTAGGGGAACATGAAGTATCGGCCCTTTCAAACACCAGTGACCGAAGGTAGAAGGGGAACATGAAGTATCGAATTCGAAGGTGGAAACCGTGGAGTGGACAGTGGAGAGAGAAGCTAAAAATCAATTAGGGATTTAGGTCTGGTTTTGCACTTGAAGAAAAGGAGGGGTTTTTAATTTTTAATTTTAACGGGTACATGCAGGTATGCCTCACCCGCCAGCAAAATAAATGGGCAGAACCGGAAAAGGGTCTTAAAAAGGGTTTATATATTAGGGTGTTTAATTAAATTATTAAATTTAAGAGTTTTTTTTATAAATTTTTTAATTTTATTTTGTAATACACTCTTATTCAATTACCAAATAATTTTCGAAAACGCCTGACCCTCCCTTTTTTTCGACACAAAACTCCACACTTTTTCACGTTGCAACAACCTGATCTTTCAGTAAAATCCTCGACATAAAATCGGATGGTCATCTCACGATAATTGTGATGATTAATATTGTACGAACCAGAGAAGCTAAAAGGAGAATCATATCCCAGGAATACGTGATCTGAGTTCACATTGTCAGGTCCATTACCATAGTCCCATCCCCTCAAAGTTCCGTGGAACACATCGATTGTGCTATCTTCTCTTGTGAGCGAGCACTCGAAGACAACCACCAAACCCTGGCCTTCATTATGATAGTTTCGAAACTCCACAACAACACAGACGAGAAGAGAAGGCAAGACATTATCGACAAGAATGTCTTGTTCTCCCAGAGTTATAGAAGGTTCTACTCTTTGAAAGACAAACAACTCTGGGATTTCCGATCCAGGGAAACAGACACAACCCCTGGTGTAGTATCGTTCCATTCCATAAACACACACCTGAATCTGCAGAAAAAGTAAAAAATAAAAAATGAAGTCAAAAACTTATGACATGGATAAACGTAAACATATATCATTATCAATTTTCTTTTCCTAACAGAAGTCATGAAAAATCATATGAAAAAAGAAAGAGCGAGGAGACGTTTAAGGTAACCTTTTCTAGCTCTATAATATCCTTAAAAAATTCACTGATGGCGTCTTGATCCAGATTGAAGCAATTGCTCAAGTTAATTCTTGTGCCTTGGGGAAAAAAATCAAAAAAATTCTTGCAGAAAATTGACAAACTTGATGATACTCCCAATGCTGTGCAATTGTGTGCATCTATATTTCCTAAATTACGTGGAAACTCTGGTAGGACTTGAAGCCTCTCACAATAGCTTAGGTCAAGATAAGACAACTTAGAAAGCTCTACAATACTTGTTGGAATGCTCTCAAAGAAGTTTCTGCCAAGAAGTAAGCTTTTCAGTGACGATAACTGACCAAGATTGTTCGGTAACTCCTTAATACAACAGTTGGTCAGATCTAGTTCTTCTAGACGGTGCAAACATAGAATGGATGTTGGTACTACTCTTGTAGCAACCCTCTCCGCTTTAAGCCCCCTCAAAGCTGTTAAATTTCCCAAGTTATCAAGCAAACCTTCAAGTTTTCAACACCCTGAGAGTTTGAGATGTTCAAGAGATCTTAACTCGCAGATATTGCTTGGAACCCTCTCAAGCATTAAGCAGTCTTTGAGATTCAATTTAACTAGTCTGGATAAATTCTCTATTGACGACGGCAACTCCTCTATTGCAGTTTCATCTAAATATAATTCTTTCATATTCCAGGAGATTTGTGGAAACTTCTTAAGATTTGAACAGCCAGAAAAGATTACTTTTTCGAGAGATTCTAGACGAATGTCTGTCGGAAGACTACCAAGGCTTTTACAATGCCTTAGATTTAAGATAAGGAGCTTATAATTGAGACCATCAACGGATGAGGTAATCTCACACAAACTTGTACAACTCTCTAAAATCAAATTTTCAAGATTTGGGGCCAACGAGAGATCTTGAATTCTTAGATATTTAGAGAAACTGAGATCAATATGTTTCAATTTATGAAGCTGTAAATAGAAACGAAATAATTAGTAACATATATTGAGAACTTAAGAAAGAAATATTGGAATATTAATACCGCTACTTTACCTGGGCACTAGACCAAAGTTGTTCAATATTGCTATGAGGCATGTCAAGCGCAACAAGGTTCTTCCAAAGTTTTGTCTGCAATGATTTCAATGGACATCCATGCCAACATAAGTACCGTAGCTTAGTCCAACCATAACGAAGCTCGTCGGAAACATGGACCTTATTGATATTATTCTCTTCATAGTGCGCATTATGTAGTTTAAACAATCTAAGTCGATCCATCTTTGCTAAAGCATTAGGTTGTAAGTAAATGATCTCTCTTCCTTTAGACATGTCTAAACATATGCCTTCTATTGCATTAGATATCTGATACAAGGAAAGATAATAACGAGGAATAAGCTACAAAGTATTTAAGAGTTTATTAACATGAATAATATTTTTTGTCGACTTTCTTCTAAAATGATTAAACATAAGCCAAATTTCACCCAAGCTAATGCTATTAGTAGGAAAACTGGAAACATAATTCTAAAAGTGATATTATATTAGATCTCGTGGTTATAAAATATCAATTCAAAATTTATCTAATGTGTTTAGTATTTACCTCATTTTCTTCCAATACTTTATAGATATCTTCATGATACCATAAACGGCTACGTTTACCAGGATCTCTCGTAGATTCTTGTCGGACAATTTCCCAACCCATTTCTTGAAGCAAATCATGTACCATTATCTTGTCATCCTCTGATATAGTTATAAGACACTTATCAGTGAGATCAATTAATGCAATTTCAACCTCTTCGTCATTAGCATCCGAAAGGTTTACTACAAAATCTTTAGTCTCCCCCTCAAGGAAACATGCAATATCTAGAAATAGGAACTGCTCAACATCATTTAGATCGTCATAACTTATTTTTAGCACCTTGTAAATATCCTCATGAAGAATTCTTTCGAACTTTTTTAATGCACTTTCCCAAACTTGTTTTGACTTGCCAAGAAAGTAACAAACACTTTAATAGCTAATGGAACACCTCTAGTATATTTTACTACCCTATTTGACAAGTCATCATAATCTATGTTGGGACGATTTTGTCGAAAAGCGTACCAACTAAAAAGTTGAAGAGCATCATTCCCAAATAGCCCCTTCATCTCGTATATATTAATGTTATCCACTCCACAATTTCGAAGCACTTGTTTGTTTGTTGCTGTTATAATAATTCGACTTCCTGAACCCACCTGTCCAATATCATCAATTAAATATTCTAATTGCTCTATAGTAGTCACGTCATCCAAAACAATGAGAACTCTTTTATCACCAAGCTTTCCTTTTGTGAAGCTGATAGGAAGCTTCAATATAGTAGAAAAAAGTTCTTGTCGCATTGGACATAGTCCATAAGGACTTGCTGATTTTTTCCTAATATTTTCAGCAAAGTATGAACCGTCAAAATTTACTCTGAGTTTGTTGAATATTCTTTTTGCAATAGTTGTCTTTCCTATACCATGCATTCCCCATATTCCTACACTAAGAACATTTCCCTGCCCAATTTTCAATAAAGGTTCAATTTCGAAAATTATTCGGTTTACTCCAACCAATTTCCTGTCACTATTACCTGGGGACATGAAATTTAAGGTGTTCATAATATCTCCGCGAACTTTCCCAACAAGAAGATAATCATACCTTTAAAAAAAAAAAAAAAAGGAAAACTGTTATAAATGTAATAAATCATTAAGAAATGAAAAAAAAAATAAAAATCCAACAATAGTTGATTCTAATGAAGTTTACCTATTCAATATTATTCAAACAATTATGAAGAAAACTTTAGATGGGGCCATGGGGGAAACATGCCACTATATTTATGCACCCATCCAATATACATATATATGTGTGTATATATATATATATATATATATATATATTGACAAAAGATAATTAGAAAAAAGTTCAAATATGAATTACTGGCTAGCAAAAAGATTGTGAGAAAAAATTGTTATTGTTGTCATCAGTCAAAAAACTTTAACATTCAAAATTTCACTAATTTTGTTAGATTGATCCCTGAATATGAAAACATTACGAAACTTATGATGGTTTGATGATATTGTCAATTAATGAATTTCAGTAATCAAAGTTCAAACAAACGTAAAATATTTTGCAAAAGTTAGTAACTATCTACTTGATTTGTGAATTTTAATGTAAGAGTATCTTTAATTTATTAGGCCATGATTAAAAAAAAAAAAAAAAAATTCATCAATCCAGTGGAATATATATCTAATCTCTCTTAGACTGCTTGATATATAATGTGAAAGTTAAAATCAGCTAAAACTGCAAGAGTACTAAATTAAAGAGTAGAAAATTACGGTTCTCCTTTTGATGTTCGGCCAGACAGATTAGTTGCGCTTGTCAAAGCCTTCTTCCATTTCTCCACCTTGTCTTCAAATTGTTCTTCAGTCATTTGTAGCTTCTCTAACTTCTCCTCATCAAAACTTTCTACAAGCTTAGCAAATCCATCCCCAAAAGTTCCAGTTTGATTCCTTACATCGGTTGGATCTATGTGATAGAAAACTGGGATTACAGCCTGTTTATGCGTTTCCTTGCACTCCATGATCTTCACAAGTTCATCAAGACACCATCTTGAAGATGCATAACCTTTCGAGAAAGTAATAACTGAAATCTTTGATTCTTCAATTGCATTCATAAGAGATGGCGAAATCTCCCCTCCTCTGTTAAGTTCATCATCAATGAAAACATTTATACTTTGATGCTTCAAAATTCCGTGTAAAGTGCTGGTAAAAGTGTAGCGGGTGTCCTCGCCGCAGAAACTGAGGAATACATCATGCTTCCTCACTTCAACAGTAGTGGAAGAAGAAGAAGAAGCCATCCTAATTCATAGGCTTTCGAAAATGACAAAATTTGTTTTCTCCCTTGATTCTTCTAGTTTACTTCTATTCTCTTCTTCTGTGAAACTAATGAAATCATGTCAAGAAGAGTGGAAGAAGAAAGAAGAAGCCATCTGAAGAAAAATCAAGCAAACATCTCAACCATAGATCTCAATTATAAAAGCGTGTGGTCCATCTTCCGTGAACCTTCAGCAAAGTTGTCGGTTTCTGGTCCCATCTTCGTTAATTTAATTGAATAAAGGTAGGCCGCGAAGCACTCAATTTGTTCTTACCCAAAACTAACGTGACAAGCTCGCGATTATTTGTATTTATTATGGCTGGATTTATTATTGGGTTGGTGAGATCACTTATAAATTGGCACATCATGTGAGAGAAAGTTAATAGGAATGATTTGTCAAGAATAGTATTATTATGATTTAATTTGACTAATATAAGCTGGTAACTCACTACCAATTTTAAATAAATTAGGACTTTTTAATATTATACAAAATTTTGTTTGAAGATTTTTTAGTTAATTGTAATTTAGGAAGTTACCCCTCACGGTAATATAAAAAGTTAACCATCCGGGAAAAATATGGGCTACCGCCTACCCATATAATAATGGGTGCTTGTAGGATTAGGCAAAACCTATGGGGGTTTGGTGCCAAAAACCTATTATTGACTTACCTCCCCTTTAAGGGTGCATTTGGTTCAGGAGATATTGGATTACTGGGAATATTGGATTATTAGAATCTCATATTATCTTGAAGATTATTGGGAATATTTAAGAAAATGTGTTTAGTTAGTTGGAATAAATTGGTAGGTATGTTATATTAATATGTTTGATTAGGAGGAATAAATTGTGGGTATGTTATTTAAATTACTAAATTGCCTTCTTTTTAAAATTTTTATTATTAATTTTTAAATAATTTTTTTAACCTCAAATATTTCAGATTTAGCTAAAATACCCCCGCTTATATAAAACTTTAATTCATAAAAAACACACCCCCATCACCCTGCCGCCGCTTGCCACCACCACAAACCACCACCGGAAGTCACCGTGAGCAGTCCATGGTGACCGAGAGGCCTCGATATGGTCGTTTCTGGCCATATTAATGGTCGAAAAGGTCATATTGGGAGCAGATCTGGCCGGAAATGGCCAAACCTGGCCATTTCCAGCCAGATTGATGGGTCTGGTCGTTTATCAACCAGATCTCGCCCAGATCTGGCCGATAAAGGCGAAAATGACCATAATAGATCTAGCTATATTTAGTCATATCTACTCCCGATATGGCATTTTCGACCATCAATATGGCCAAAAATGGCCATATCAAGGCTTCCCGATCATGGTGGGCTGCTCACGGCAACTCCAGGTGACTTTCGGCAACTTCCCGCGACGACCGACGGTGGTTTGGCTAGCGACAGCAAGTGGGTGGGGGTAGTGGCTTGGGTAAGCTGAAATTTGTTTTGATTTCAAGGATAATTTTGTCCAAAAAGTTAGTTAATTGGGGTGAAATGGTAAAAACAAGATTCATATAAATAAATTTAAAAATAAGGGCATTATTGTCCTAAAATTTTATTAATAAGGGATAGAATTGTAACAAAAAAAGATTACCCAAGTCATCTTCCAATACCTAAGAAATTGAGGTAATCATATTATCTCCAATATTACTAACAGTAACTACTATTAGTTTTTGAAGATTACCTGAATCTTATATTACTTAACAACTAAACATGATAATCAAGTAATATAAGATGACTTAACCCCAATAATCCCACATAACCTCCTACCAACGCCCCCTAAGTGTTAACTAACGGAAAATGTACGGTTAAAAATATATAATAATAATTCCTAATGCTCTCTATTATAAATAAATAGGGAAACATGAATGGGGTTAGGGTAACTTGAACCTAGAGTTAGCTTGTAGAAAATGAAACCACTAAAAATTTTCAGATAAGAAGATAGAAATCATAAACCCAAAAATCACTAATATCTCTCGAATATCCCAACCCAGGTCACCCAGCCTCCTCTTCTGAACGAGTAAACCATTTGATAGATATCTTCCGTAGAAAAAATATGTGACGACGATAGATAACCGTAAACAAGTACGATCCATTTTAAGAGTCCAAAAATGAATCCTTTTATTTGAAAAATATGAAGCAGGTTGGTGGTATCAAGCTCTTCAACTTCAAACCTTGGAGGCCATGGAGCTAAAGTATCAGTATTATCAAATGGGAGACATGCCTTCACCGCTTTAATGCAAATGGGTTTATTATTTCATTTAACAAAAAAAAAAAAAATGACGTTCTACATGGGAATGGTTAGAGAGTCATAGGGTCCTGACTGCACATGCTTAACTCATTTTCATCTTCTTTTGACTCAGTGGCGGATCCAGGAATTTCACTCGATGGGGACAAAAAATAAACAAAAAAATTTGTGGGGGCAAAATGTTAAAGTCTTATAGGGGATAAAATGTAACTAAATATAAATATTTATACAATCTAAAGTTTTTTAAAGTTTGAGTGGAGGTCATGGTCCCCACTCGTCATTAAGTAAATCCGCCACTGTTTTGACTTGGAGTTGGATTTGTACGAGAAATTGAGTGGAATCTCATGCTGGAGTTTGGAAACAGAGAGTTGAAGAGAGTGGAAATGAAAAAGGAAATGACGTTGATAACCCTGATCTTTAACGATTGAGTGTGAGAAAACGGTGGACAGGGTAGATAAGTGGATATTGTGAAAACATTTTACAAAATAACTGTTCAAATTAATAGATTTTAATTGTTGAAAGTGAATTTGACAAAATAACAATGCAAAAAATATCAAGCTGTTATGAGTTGCAAGGAAATATCAAGGAAGAACTACTAAATCAAGAGCGAAAAACTTGGCCGCTGGAGATTACATGTGCTATCAGGCCATCAACTAGTCACGAGTCGTATAGGCACATAACATGTAATTGATCACTTTTTGGATTGGTGCATGCACCAATGAACTGTTAAATCACTTAGGAGATATTTGTCAAGTGCAACCAGCCACTAAATAATATCTGATATATCAACGAACATTACGTGCATAAACTCTTTAATTGGTGCATGCACTAAAAAGTTGCTTGATTATTTACAAGATATTTGTTAAAGTATAAGTATAACCGAAAAATAATTTTTTGTGTGATTTTGCCATAAGAGCTTGCAGATCCCGAAAGCTCGCAAATAGATAGTATGATCAGAATCAGCTCAACCTAGAATTAGTTCAATTCAGAATAAGCTCAATCCAGGTGAAACTCGTCACAACGACCAATCCAAACAGTTATTCAATGAAATCAAAGATAAGCTTCAATCTCGGATATTTTGAAATATAGCAGAGCAATCTCAACAAATCACAGGATTGCAATCATAGTATGGGATGATTTGCAATCCCGAACTTATCTCTCTTTCCATAAATCACAACTTGTATAATAACCCCCTCAAACGATGAGAAAGGGGTTAACAAATTTGTTTAGGCATAATATATTTATTGTAAGCTTTCTATAACAATAAGATAACAATGGATGTAGGCTCAAGTTCTAATTTACGGAAATACTTTAAAAATCCAATTGTGTTCTTTACATTATTAAGCACGTTTACATTCAATTGTTGGTTTATCTTAAATCATACACATATTTATTTCGATTCAGTCGAAGTCAATCGGTTCTCTTAGGTTGGTGCGAATTTTCATATTAACAATAATAAATTATAATATGATAATGTTAAAAAAATATATATATACATTATTTTAATCAAAATATTTGAGATATATTTTGAAACGAGTAATTAGTGATGTTCTTACAAAACTCTATTCCAAGAAGTTGCATGTTGTTGGAATTTCCTGGTTAGTCTTAGAAGTTCCTTTCACACCTAATTTTGACATTTAGCAAATGTAGTGTTGACTCTTCTAATTCCAATATTTCCACAAGACCTGCCAAATATTATTGAAATTGCTTGGAATTTTGGGCCTCAAACCAAACTTTGAGGCAGTTATCTTATCATAGCCGGGCTGGCCACTATAGCTACTTTTGGATGTAATATATGGACTTGTTTTATTATTGTAGCATGGGCTAGTATTTGTGCCGATCCGTAAGTTTCATTTATTTAGTAGAGTAAACGACATATTCCCACCCAAGGTTTGACGAAATCCCAGGTGAGTACCACAGGTTTCATTTATTCCATATTCACACCCTTAAAGTAACAATGTTATGAACTTTTAGGGTTTAGGACGTGCAATTACCATAATGCCCCTAACCCTAAATTAATAAATTATGTTTTAACCCCTAATTTATTAGAATTATAAAACTTACCATTTTATTTTCAAATTATATCAAAAACACCCCTTCCATTACACACCCTCATCGGAAAGCTGACCGATCTCATCGACGACGTCGAACGTCCTGGTCACTCCATCACCTTCCCCGTATTCCATCGTCCAAAACCCCTCTCATTCCCGACTCATTTGCCCCTCCAATCGCCGCACCGTAGACTTAGGGTTTTGACGTTCTTCACCGGATTCCTGGCCGATTCCGCGGTGAAAATCCAATTGGACACCACCAATGAAACCACCGTATCCAGATCTATAAATTCCCCATGTCCCCGCAGTGCCTCATCGTCATTCACGGACGAGTTCGTGTTCTTCTACTGCTGATGAAGCGGTGGACGCAAACGTGAGCCGCCGTGGCCGGAAACGTTAGGGGTTTTGTAGGCGAGGATTGGAGGAGTCAAATGGTGGTGACAAGGGTGATTTTGGGTGGAAAAATCGCCGGAAAAAGAGCGAAAAAGTTTACCGGCGGTGGTCTGCTAACGTGCGCCGAGGATCACATGAGCGGTGGTCTCGTAACGTGCGCCGCCCATGTAAAATGACCAATTTACCCCTTTACCGTTATATCAAACGCTTTTTCCGTCACTTTAAGGGTGGGAGAATCGGAATAAATTAAACCTGTGGTACCCACTTGAGATTGCGTCAAACCTTGGGTGGCAATATGTCGTTTACTCTATTTAGTATGATATTTGTTCGATTAAGGTGATTTAAAGAACATACCATAGTTATGTTTTTTAAATCACCTAAATCGTCACATATATATATATATATATATATATATATATATATATATATATATATATATATGCTAATTTTGCATTTGATATAGGATTTGGTGTTACAAGTTAGTTTAATAAAAAAACACTTATTATTATGACTAAGCCATTTTTCTGTGAAGATTTTTGTATGCTGCATATATAATGCTTCAATCTACATGGAGTTTTACAAATTGGAGCTTGGGATGATGGCATAAGATTTCATAAAAGTGCTTAAGTAAATGAACAACAAAATGACGTTGATAACCTTGATCTTTTAACGATTGAGTGTGAGAAAACGGTGGACAAGAGAGGTAAGTGGATATTTTATGAAACGTGAGGGGAGGCCATGAGTGTTTCTAATATTCGTGGGATGTGGAAAAACCCTTAAACCTTAGGGGAGGTCACTGATAATATCGTGCGTTTGGTACGAGGAATGTTTTATTATTGAAAATGTAGAATTACCAATAAGATAGATTATCTTGATGATGCGTTTGGTTTAGAAAATGTTGTATTACTAGGAATGTTATATTAATGGAAAGATAAATTACTTTGAAGATTATTGAAAATATTTAGGGAAAATGTGTTTAGTTAGGTTATAATAAATTGGTGGGTATGTTATTTTATATGTTTGGTTGGGAAAATAAATTGGTGCATATGTTATATAAATTACTAAATTGTCTTCCTTTTTAAATATTAATATAATATCATTTTTATTATTATTTTTTGAATCATTCTTTTAATCCCCTTACATTTGAGATTTTACTAAAACACTCAAACCACATAAAAATTTAATTTATAACCTTTAAATAATAGAAAACTGTTTAATATAACGGTCAAAGGATGAAAACTTGCCATTTCACTAATCTTTGAGCGGGAATATGTCGTTTGCTCTTACCCTTATAATTTAATCTTAGATTTAAAAAAAAAATGACCAAATAAACAGCTTAGGTAAACACTGTTCACCATAAATTAATACATGCTATCTCTAATTCCAACAATCGGAAATGGTCATTTTGACAGTATGAAAAACAAAAAAATTTATTAAGCGGTAAAAAATAAAAATAAATAAAGTGGTCAGTTTTATTTAACGAAAAACCCTATAGGAGACGGTTGTTCTATACAGCATGAAAACGACGGCGTTTTATATAAACAACTCGCTGAGCCGGACTTGATTTTAATTGACACTTTAGACTCCACAATTCATCGAGTAAAGAATGAAATGGTGAGGGTAAGCAAAGCCCTTTTGAAAGATGCAGGGAGTGGACTCAGCAAAACTCTCTCGGAAATTCTAGTCTGCCCACTTTCCAAACAGCCCCTTAGGTCATTTTCTCTTCTTCTCTTTTTATCTATTCTCAAAAGCTGCCTGTTTTGTTGGAACCTTTATTTATTTATTTGTTTATTTATTTTGGGTAGGGTATGTGAACAAAATGGTTCAATCATCAGTGACTCCATTGGCGTTTCTTTCCCTGTGAGTTGTAGTACTGTTGTTTTCTATATCAAGTTAATTATCTTCGTTTATAAAATAAGTTTAATGTTAGAGATAGTTTTGTGAAAATTGGATATGTCTCTGGGTTTTCTAGAATTAGTGTTAGCTAATTATTAGTTGAATTTATGAGCTCTAAGTTAGAAACTTCCCATCCAGGCCCTAGTTTTTGTTAAAAATATTAAGTGGGTAATATATATTTTTTGAATACTTTAATATGCTAATGTATATAACATATGCAGTTCTTAGGGAATGCCATTTCATTTTGTGATAGATGTTGAAGAACTGAACTTTAAGCAGGCTGATATGTACGAGGATTGGGACAGAGCATCAATTATAGTCCCTGTTAGAGAATCCTTTACCGTTTGCGCTTTAGATTTGATGGGATTGTGTTTGATTAAATACCTAAATTTCTTGAGAGAGTGCATTAGAACTGTTTTTTATCCCTAAATTTCTTGCTCTACTCCGCCGTTCCGTGCATAAAATACAAATTAAATAACCCCTCTCCAATGATGGTATGATGTGATATTTATCCCTAAATTTCTTGCTTTACTACGAGAGCTCGAACCGATTAGGGTCTCCCTTTAGGGATAAAAGTTTTGTTAGAACTTATGTACTATTATTGAGCTTTAACTACAACATTAAGCTTTTGAAATAAGTTGTAACTCAATTTTGCTTGTGCCATGTTAATAGTTTGTATGTTTATGCTTGGAGTTAATTGCATTTACGCCCTGGGGTTTCTGTCAACTGTGGTCCAGATTCTACGGTTTGAAATACTGGGATTCCCTGACTTTAACAAATGTTAATGAGAAATTGATGGTCTGCGGGCAGAAGTAGAATTTGACATATGGTCTAGGGGCAGAAGAGGAATTGACATGACCTCCAGCCCCCTCCTATCCCCTTATCGTCGACCCTATCTCACCCACCCATCACCTTTGCTCCCACTCTTGCACCCTCTTCACGCACTTGACTTTCTCTCCTCTGTCGTTGTCTTCTTCCTCTCTTTTGTAGAGCCTCCAAGTCTGATCACCCAGTAATTTCCAAAAGTAACAAAAACAATATTTCACATTTCACAGCCGCCACAGCCCTCACAGCAGCTCCACTCCTCATTCCGCCCACCCGACCATCACTGTTTCGGCTCACCCACCCCATCCCACATCCTGGGTGATCTGTTTAATGTTTGTTTGATAGATGTTAGAAATCTGTGTTCATTTTTGTTTGCTTGTTACAAAAGATTTTTGGGCTGCAATTTGTGATTGATTGTTACTATGGATGTGTGCATTTGTGGCAGTGGTGACTTTGTGTGATTTCAGAAGTGTTTTATTTTTTATTTTTAATCTTACTGTTTTATTTACTGATTTGGTTTTGTTCAAGAAAACTTGAATGTTGATTGATCAGAAATTCCTGGGTTTGATTTTGGGAACTTTATATAGCTTTGTGTGTTTGGCTGTTAAAAAAATCTTGAAGAAGCTGAAAGAACCAAAACCTGTTTGGTTGCTAAGAAACTCTGCAAAAGTATCTGAGAACGTTGAGAAAAGAAAAGGGATGAAAGAGTTCAATAGCAGTTTTTCTTAATTTTTAATCAATACACTACACTTTTCAGGGCATTTTTGTCTTTGACTGTAAACTAAAGATTTCAACTAACCTCCATTAATTCCAGGGTGCTGTTTCCCAGTATTTGAAACTGCAGGACCTGACCCTAGTGGACCAAAACCACAGGATTGATAAAGTATTTCTTTGTTCATGCTTAATGTTTATTGTGGTCATGTATTTGATAGATAAAGGATGGAATTCCTTGCTTGGTGCCAAGGGATGGAAAAATACTTGATTCTGACGAAGACATGCTAAAAGATGATACTGGTGCTTCTGATGCTGCAAGGGACAAGGAATGAAAAGTTAGGATAGTTGAGACATCATGTAGCACAAAGGCTACTAGTTTTTGCAGAAATTTATCTGAACCTGTTGAAATCTTCTAGAGAGTCGTAACTTTCTTGTTTAGCAGCAGTATAGTACAATTATTTTTCCACTTATAACAAGTGTTGAAACTTCCATATGTTCATCAGCTTCAACTACTTGATTTCTCTACTGTTTCCATAACATGTTACTGGTATGGTCTCTGAAAATAAGTAAATAACTTGTGAAACAGTTTCGCGACTTAAACAAAATATGACCTTTATTTATGGCAAATATTCCTACCACTTTAGCCATCACACCACTTGGATGTTCAACATCAATTGGAGCTTGCGTATGTTTTGATTTCATGTGGGACAGACTCATTATTTGAATTGTTAGTAGAAACAACCATTTGAAAAATCAGTCTCAATTTATTATGCTTCACGTTTCAAGTAAAATATCTCCAGCCTGCATATCTATGTCATTGAGTAAGCTTATCTGCCTTTGCCAAAATCAGTCAACAGATGCTGGAAAATTTCATTTGAGGTGATGTTTAATCTATCAGGTGCTTTCTTGAGGCAGCCATGATAATGTTTAACTAATTTTTATGATCAAAGGACATTTAGATGATAATGTATAAATCTAAGCTGCAATGCAGAGGAGATAATAAAAATAATGAAGCTTGTATTGAGAAAATAGGTGCTGAACCTCTATTTCTATGATAAATAGTATTGAAAGGTCAAGAGTAATTCTCTTGTTTAGGTGCAACCGCTTTGTGTTCAACTCTCCCAATCATCTACCCTTTCAAACCACGCAATATAACTGAGCAACAGAAGTCTTTGGCCCTTTGACACACTATCTTCAACTACAAATCTGCTTATTAAATATCTACTACAAATGTTAATGTCTTCCACTAAACCAAATGGTTCTCAAGAAGTTAATCTCCTCCATCTATAATTTGATCATTCCAAGAGGGGTGCCAAGAAGTAAAGCAGCACCATCCTATGAAGTGATCGCATCTGGTGTTCGAGAGAAGGCCGAGGGTGGTGCTTCGAGTTCAAGCTCTTTGGCCGGAGCAAGCTTAGCTGAAGATAGTGAATGTGAGTCGTGTTGCGTATGTTTATCGGGATTGAAGGAAGGAGAGGACTGTCGTGTTCTTCCCTGCTTGCATGAGTTTCACAGGGCATGTATCAATAGATGGTTCAACGCGTGCTCAAAGACTTGTCCCATATGCCGGTTTTCGATGAAAGAAGATGAGAATTTTCACTTTAGGGAGGAGTTTACTGAGGAGATGGTGATCTGGTTTTCTTCCTTCCATGTTGCTGGCTTTTAAGTTGTGATATCTCATTCTTTTTCAATGAATTTAGAGTGCAGATATTACGGCTGTGCACACTCAACACAACCTCATTGATTTTCTCAATGAATTTAGAGCGCAAAACAGAATATAAATGTAAATATTCACAATTCCCACTCAGTTTCATTACTGTTGCTCAGTCTGAACGAGAAAATAAAAAATTTCCGTTGCCGGGAATCGAACCCGGGTCTCCTGGGTGAAAGCCAGATATCCTAACCGCTGGACGACAACGGAATTTGTATAAGCTCTCAAATAAAAATTTTTAAATTGTTTTTCAGCAGCAAAACTTGACTTCACCGTGGGCCTACTAGGAAATATATTAGGCCCATATGTTACTATACAATGTAGAAAGTGTAATCAATTCTAGTGGGCTACTTCTCAACAATGGCCCGAAGTGAATAGACTCAAGGCCTCATGCTTCCGTGCGAGTTGAATCCCACCTTTTTTTTCACTAACCAACTTCACATATAAATTAAGAGTAATGTTATACCTACAACATTTTCTCACAACTCTAATATGACAGCTTATAATTAATTAACTTTAATTTATCAGGTGAGACCCAAGCGGGACTCCATTACAAACTGACCAATTACAAGTTGCTACATCGAGGTTGTAAGAGAAAGTTTGTGAAAAGAGGTTATAAGTGTAGTATTTTCCATAAATTAATTACATCAAAACTTTCTTTTATGTCATTAAGCCCATTTCTATAGCTGCTTCATTATATCTAAACAAACCTCATCCACTTTCATAGAAAACTTTATATTTAAATATGTCACTTCAACTTTTTATATGCCTAAGGCTGGTTTTTGGAGCCGCTCAAGAGAGAAAGGCTTAGGCCCGGATGAGGTCTACAAGGCCCGAGGCCCATTGGATGAGAAGGTGATTTAAGATTCACTTCCTTAAGGGTGTGTTTGGGAGTTTTTTTTTTCCACTAGTTTTGAGAGGTTTTTAATTAGACTGGTTTTGAGGTGTTCTAAAACCATTACTTGCTAGATTTTTTATGCACTGATTTTGATTGACTCAAAAATCCCCCCGAATCAGTGTAGTTTATTTTTGAGGGGTTTATAAAACACCCTAAATTGGGGTGTTTTGGTTGATTTTAAAATTTTATTCCACAAATACCCTATCCACTACAAAACTATCACAATTATATCTAAATTTTTTTTTTTTTTTAAAACCATATTATGAGCATCTCCAACCATATTAAATATAAAATAATTTTAAGCAATTATAAAAAAAAAAAATTAAAATCTTATTTCTAGATGCTTTCTTGGAAAAGTGCAGCTACAATTTTTCAATCATTTGAGATGTTGCAAAGAATGGCGAAGAAGGATAAAGATACTTTATCACATTTGAAGTTATAAAATTTTAATAAGTAGAAAACAAATAAAAAACCTTTACCTTGTAATTGAAAAAACAAAACTCCCAAGTATTGGTTGAAGTTAGGTATTTTTATGGGCATATATGTAAATTTATCATTTTAAAAACCTGTTAGAACCACTTCAAAATAAACTCCCAAGCATAGGTTGGGTGTTTTAAAAACTGTTATTAAAAACTCCTCAAAATCGCTATGATGATTTACCCTCAAAATCGCTATGGTGGTTTACCTTATAACAACTACTATGAAACTCCTAAACAAACCCTAAGAAAAGGAAGTGGTGTGCAAAAGGGGGAACATGTAAATATGTTCCATGACCCAGGTTGTTACACACCATTGCTCACTATTGAAGGAGTTAAGGAAACTAACTCTGACTGCCCACTACCTACCAAGCAAGCCTATATAAAGGGAGATAAACTAAGGAAAAGGGCAGGTTTAGAAGACACAATTCCATCTATATTTTGTGTCATTTTATATCTTGTTATTGTTCATCACCATTGTAAATGTTGTCAACTACCTACTCTTTGGACCTTTTGTAACTTGAGACGCAATGTGTATTATCTTTTTGGAGTGTTATAAATTTGACTCCAACAATACAATACACTAATAAAAGGTGGAAAACAAATCAAAGCAACGAGTTTTGTCGCTGAACTTTTCTTTAGATGATTGATGTGCTGCAAAATAAATGTTCTGGGCTGCTCTTTCTTACTTCTTATTAGTTTGTCTTTTACAAGGTTTGTGTTATTTTTAGTCTGAAATGTGGGAAATTGGTGTGTTTGATCTGTGAGATTTTTTTCATGGTAATCTTGTACGGAGTAGAATGGATTGTTACACATGGTTGGTGAGGCTGAATAGTTTTGATAAGTAAGTGTATGGGCGTTGTGTTGCAGTTGTCGGCCACTTCAACAATAATGGGCTACGCAGATGCATTCGAGACAGTATTTTAATAATATTGACTTTGTTGGACATAACTCTATTGATTGGGTGAACCAGAGTAAATTGCGCATATATTTATTTCTCTTTACTCGATTGATATTTGTTTGCGTTTTATGTCTTGATTTCATATTACTCTAGATTGTTTCACAGTGAAAATGACAATGCTCAGTAGATTACTGTTAGAGCCAAAAAATGTCTTTAGCCCAAATAGGCCCAAAGATGAAGACACTTTCAACAAAGCTTGGAGCCACGGCCCAATTACGATTGGGCCCGCAACAAAGTTTGCATATCAGGTCTGCTTGGTACACCTACCCAGTTGCTCACTACTTGGACCCAATCAGCAAAGGCCGATTCGTTTAGGCCTCATCACCAGTTTATCTGGGCCTAGGCCCTTTGATCCTAGACCACCTTCTAGACTTTGGATCTACTTAGAGCCCAGGGTTGCCTACTTACTCCAGTACTACCCAAACTCTTTAAAGAGGTCCATTACTACCCTAATTCGTCTAAGATTCGTGTCTTAGACCCATTGGGACTCTCTTTCCCACTAAGGTAAGAGAGTCAAAGGTTCTCATTTTTTACAAAACCTCAACCCCTAGGACTCACAGTCCTACTAGGACTTGAAGAACTTACAATTGCTATTTAGATAGAAGCCAACCCTTTCACAAGGGATACAGACATTACACCTTTGAACCCAGTAGTTCTCACTCCTGGTAATCATCTTTTTCCCTAACCCTCACTAAATTATCCTCATTCAGCCTTGTTGACTTGAGCATCGAAATGCCTATAGCAAACACCACCCTGGTGTTTTCCGTTCGTTTCATGATTGTTTCCTTGCATTTGTAGGTGCAGCGGATTGTTGGTGGCCTCAACCTCACAGGATCAGACCCTGTTTTTCGTAAAGGTAGATTTTTTGCATCTACAGTTTGATGCCCACCGTGGGGCCTCTGGCAATCATTCGTCTTTCAGACCCTACTTTGCAAGGAAACTCTCTATGGCTGAAAATTCAAATAACACTAATCCTGGTCTCGAGGCCAAACTTGAAGCTTAGATTGCCTTTATGCAACAGCAGTTAGACAAGACAGTAACACTGGAAGCTAAGAACGTTGCCATTTAGACCGAAAACACCTCCATCCGAGCCGAAAACCAATCTCTGAAAGAAAACATAAGTCAATTTTATGACCTTAAGTTTCAGCCTTGTTAGGTACAAACCAATCATTTCTACGCATCAGTTCTGTCTATGCAGCCTTTCCAGACTCCAGATTACAAACTCATCGTCTCGGATACAAGATCGCGATAATTCTATTCATCGCTAGTGGACGATTTAGCCAAGAACCCAATTGAGCGAGGACTGCCAATAGAGCCACTCTCAGTCGGCCCACTCCAGGCACAAGATTAAGACATCCAAGTAACAAAAAGCCCACTACAATAAGAGCCACCCATCCTTGCCATCCTGTCTCATTTCCAATCAACCAGTCCTACCCAAACCCCACTCGGCTCGACTCATCCTCGCGAGTTGAGGGGGCTCCCTCACCTTCAATCCACCTCGCTCGAGTCCATCCATCCCCACGGACCGGGTGACTCCTAAATAACCCCTCTCACCATCCATGCAGGCCGAAACACCCGATTAGTCATAATGGGAACCACCCAACCCAAGGGAATGAATAGAGATCCGAATTACTAAGCGACACATGCTGGAATAGTTCGCCAAACTACCCCACGTGACTTGACCCAACGAAAACCGAGTGTAAATCATTTGACAAACCAAGCCAATCAGGTTGACCTGGTGGCCTCTGCCTCGCCCGTGGAGCAAATATTGGCCAAAAGATTGGTCGACATAGAGGCAATGATGAGGCGTATACTTGGAGTGCCAATCCCAACAAAAAAGAGCCAACCTCACAGCAATGTCGATTCACCCTTTGTGGATGCAATTATGCTAGCCGAGATGCCACACAAATTCACCATCCCAAGCATGAAGCCTTAAGATGGCACAACCAACCCGGATGATCACATAGCCTTAAACAAGCATCAGATGTTCGCGTCTCGATACCTCAAACATTGATCGAAGCCTGCATGTGTAAGAGTTTTGGCTCCAGCCTTTTCGGACTAGCCTTTCAATGGTATACTAACCTTCCAAACAACTCAATCAACTCATTCGTCTAACTCACCGACACTTTCGTCGAACAATTTGCTAGCAGCAAGAAACTCGAGAAGCTGCCAACCGACCTATATAGAGTCTACCATAAGAGGGGGAAGCTGCTGAAAGAGTACGTCAGTAGATTCAACAAAGAAAAAATCTCTATCCCATTCTGTAATCCAGAGATAGCGGTAGATGCTTTCAGAAAAGGACCTCTCCCAGATAGAGAACTATACAAAGACTTGACAAAACTTGGTTGTACCACAAAGGAAGACTCCCTAGCCAGAACAGTGATCTAAATCAGATGGGAGGAAGACGAGGCGAACCGGATGAGGCATGCCAAATATGATAACCGTCACCAAAGGTGGAATGAAAGAAAGCTAGAATCTAGATATTTTGAGCCCTATTATCAACCTCCTCCTCGCAATCCGAGTAGAATAAAAAAACCATATGATTGCTAGCCGATCAAAACTAAAAATAGATCACCCAGATCAAACCAATTCAAGATTCCAAAGTACAACCTCAACGTCGAACCAGCTCAAGTCGTGGTAATCATGAAAGGAACGGGGCCTACCGTGAAGTGGTCAGCCAAGCTTAGTCCCAATGCGAAGAGGGACACAACCAAGTGGTGTGAATTTCACGGTGACCATGGTCATAACACCGCCGATTGCATCGCCCTAAAACTGGAAGTTACAGCACTATTGAAGAGGGGACATCTTCAAGACCTGTTGACAAATAGAGCAAAGAATACAGTCGGCCAGAGAAGCTCAAAAGAAACATCTCCCCATCCATGGGAATCGACACCAAAGGGGTTCTGTTCCATTATCTCTAGAGGTTGGAAATTAGTGGGATGATTTATACCTCAGCCAACTGCTACGCCCGAGCCAATCATCACATAGAAGTCTGATCCTTTCACCCATCCCCTCGGGCGCATACTAACCAGATCATTCAGTTTGAAGATGACGAGCCAATCACCTTAGCCTCCCCTCATCATGATGCTTTGGTCATCTCCCTCTAGATCGCCAACATCCTGGTCAAGAGAGTATTCGTAGACATGGGATCCTCGACAAACATTCTTTTCCTCAAAGTAGTGAAGGCCATGAGACTGGATGAATCAAACATTAATAGACGACTAACCATCCTAGTCAGGTTTAGTTCTGAGCAAAAGTACACCATCGGTGAAATCGCCTTGCTTGTCTACGCCAGTGGAATAAACAAGCAAACCATCTTTCTAGTGCTTGATTGCTCCTCACCGTACAACGTCATCTTGAGTTGACCTTGGATCCACTACATGCAAGTTGTCCCATCCACCTTCCATTAAATTATCAGGTTTCCAACAAAATGAGAAGTAAGAGAAATCAAGGGCGATCCTAAGGCCTCCAGAGACTGCTACAAAAATGCCTTCAAAGGTAAAGGTCATGCTTCATAGCAACTGCAGTCCTATCCAACCCTTTCGACCGACCCAGGTCAACCATCCATGAAAGAGTTGGATGAAGTGTAGATACATTCGGACCACCCTGACTGAAAGACCCAGATAGGCTCACGCCTCAAACCTGAGATAAGAAAACGACTTATAGACTTCCTCAAACAAAATCAGGATTGCTTTGCCTGGTTCTATGCGGATATGACGGGAGTCAGCCCTGAGGCAATCGTCCACTATCTTCACGTAGATTCAGATTACCCTCCAGTGAAGCAGAGGCAAAGGAAGTTCGTGCCAGAACACAACCGAGTCATCAATGAAGACATTGATAAACTGTTGAGTAACAAACTGATCAGAGAAGTCCACTACCTCGATTGGCTAGCAAATGTGGTTGTCGTGAAGAAAAAAAATGGAAAATAAAGGGTCTGCATAAACTTCACATATTTGAACAAGGCATGCCCCAAAGACTCCTTCCCACTCCTACATATTGACATGATGGTTAATGCAACAGTAGGTCACAAACTCCTAAGTTTTATGGATGCCTTTTCAGGGTACAACTAGATTCCGATGCACCTAAACAACTAGGAAAAGATAACTTTCATCACAGAGAGGGCAAACTACTGCTACAAAGTAATGCCTTTCGATCTTAAGAACACTGGGGCCATCTATCAATGGCTGGTCAATAGAATGTTTACCGAACACCTCAGAGACACCATTAAAGTATACATTGACGACATCCTTGTCAAGTCCCTTATGGTCAATTAGCACCTCGACCACCTCAGCCAAGCATTCACTGTCCAAAGGAAATACAATATGAAGCTAAACCCAGCCAAGTGCTTGTTCGGGGTCTCGTCAGGAAGATTCTTGGGTACATGATGACTCAGTGTGGGATAGAAGCCAACCTTGACTAAATCCAAGTGATCCTCAACATATCATCACCAACTTGCATAAAAAAGGTCCAACGCCTTGTAAGACGAGTAGCTGCCTTGAGCCGATTTATCTCCAGATCCACTGACAAATGTCACCTTTTCTTTGCCACACTCAATAAATCTAAGAAATTTGAGTGGACCACTACTTGTGAGGAGGCCTTGCAGCCGCTGAAGAGGTACCTAACCTCCCCCTACTTCTTTCCAAGCCCACAATTAAGGAAAAACTCTACACCTACCTGACGATCTCAAAGACAACCATCTCAGCAATGTTAGTTTGGGAAGACAATGCAGAATAGCTACCAGTTTACTATGTAAGTAAATCACTCTTTGATGCCGAGACTCGATACAGCCAATAAGAGAAATTGGCAATCGCCCTCGTCCATGCATCTAGGAAGCTCAGACTGTATTTTCAATACTATTCCATAGTCGTCCTCACCTCTTTCCTACTCAAGAAGATACTTCATAAGCTAGAGTTATCAGGCTGACTCACACAATGAACAATAGAGCTTAATGAGTTCGATATATCTTTCCAACCATGCATCGCTATCAAATCTCCAACGTTGGCAGACTTCATTGCTGATTTCACTCTGAACACCATCTTCTAGGCAGAAAAAGAGTTATTGTGCATCAATAGTAGATCGTCTTTGAAGTGGACCCTCTTAGTGGATGGCTCAAGCAACGTGAATGGAAACGGGCTCGACATTATACTGATTACACTAGAAGGGGATATCATCCAGCGGGCTATAAAGTGTGGGTTTAAGTGCACAAATAATGAAGCCGAATATGAAGCTCTTATCGCTGGACTCTTTCTGGCCAAAGAGATTGGGGTAAGAAAGCTAGAGGTAAAGTCTGATTCTCAACTCGCAATCAGCTAACTACAAGACACTTACCAAACCCGAGACTCGAAGATGACAACCAACTTAAACTTGGTTAAAGAAATGCAGCCTGCCTTCAAAGAATTCTTTATCAACCAAGTCCCAAGAACGAAGAACACCCATGCTGATACCAGTGCCAACCTCGGGTCAGCTCTTTAAGGCTTCTCATAGTCATCCATCCCACTACTATTCCTCCAATGGTCAGCCGACTGCAAGGAACATCCAACGAACAAGTTACCCAACCTAAGAAAGCCCAAAGAAGTAATAGATGTCGAACTAGTCGACTCTTGGATGACCCCAATAATAAAATACTTGAAACATGATGAGCTTCTAGCCGACAAGAATGAAGCACACTAACTGAGAGCAAAAGCTAGAAGATTCACCATATAAGAGTGCCAATTTCTTAGGAAGTCATTCTCCGACCCCTACCTTAAATGCATAAGCCCAAAAGAAGCCAAGTGTGTTGTTGCCGAACTCCATGAAGGCGAATTCAGAAACGATGCAAAAGGACGATCTTTTGCCCACCAGGTGATCACCGCTAGTTATTATTGGCCAAATATACGTATTGACTCAACATCCTATGTGAAGAAATGTGATAGTTGTTAAAGGTTCCCCCATGTCTCAGATCTCCCACCTGAGCGACTTAACTCCACTCTCGCACCTTAGCCATTCATAAAGTAGGGGATATACATAGTTGAAAAACTCCTAACTGCACCCCGGCAACGAGTCTTCGTGTTGGTGGTCACCAACTATTTTACTAAGTGGATGAAAGCCAAAATACTCACCCAAGTCAAAGATTGAGAGGTAAAAGCCTTTATCTGGAAACATGTTATCTGCAGATTTGGCATACTGAGGGAAATAGTCACCGATAATAGATCCCAATTCATCAGCTTAGGCTTTAGAGACTTCTGTGACATGTGGGGGATCAAGCTCAGCTTCTCTACCCCTCGCAACCCCCAATCAAATGGCAGGCCGAATCATCAAATAAAACAATCATGCAGACTTTGAAGAAGCACCTCCAAAAAGCTAAGGGCGTATGGGCAGACGAACTACCAAGGGTTCTCCGGTCCTATCGAATAATAGCCAGCTCGTCCACTGGCTAAACCTCTTTCTCCCTCACATATGGATTTGAGGCAATCATCTGAGTAAAAGTATCGGTCCCCTCAACTAGACTCCAATGGTCGGATGAAGAAGCCAACAGCCAGAAATTTTGTCATAACTTGGACACAATTGACGAACTATGCGAGAAGGCAAACACCTGTAATGCAATCTACCAACAGCAGGTTCCTCGACACTACAATCATAATGTTTAAGTAAGAACTTTCAAACAAGGCGACTGTGTCCTTTACAAAGTCTTTCAAAACACTAAGGAGATCAACTTTGGTAAACTCGGCCCTACCTAGGAAGGACCCTACAAGATCACCAAAGAAGTAGGAAATGGCACCTATAGACTTCAAACCCCCAAGGGTAAGGATATCAGCAATAGCTGGAATGCAATCCACCTCAAACGCTACTATTTTTAGTCAGATTTATCTCATTGTCATTTCTTTATTCTTGTTTTTGTTTTAAAAAGGATGAATGGGTCTATCCACCTCCTTCACCTTCAGTCAACCTCTGGCCTGAATTCAATAAAAGAACTATTCAACGATATAGTGACATTCACCTTCAATCGGCTCGAACCAATTCATAAAGTTACACCTTCAATCGACCTAGACCTATTCATCGACTCACACCTTTAATCAACTCATGCCAATTCATCGAGTTACACCTTCAATCGGCTTAGATCAATTCATTGACCTAGATATTCGATCGACTCAGACTGATTCATCGACTTACACCGTCAGTCGGCCCAGACCGACCTAACAAGTCACGCAAATGTACACCTTCAGTTGGCCCAACGTGACCAAAAATAACTCAATGACTTATACCTCTAATCGGTCATACCAACATGTTCCTATCACCTTCGAAGCAACACTAGCAACTCAGCCACTTGGCTTCATCCACATTATAATACAAGCAGTCGGTTCAAACTGGCCAAATTGGTTTGCACACTCGAAATGGGCCACGCTGTCTCGACTACAACGTTCTGCCTTAGATAAGATACATCTACAAGGCTATTACCTAGGAAAAAAGGTTCAACCCCTACACACCTGCAAGAAATCAAGTAATCGATCCACCCATAAAAGAAAAAGCAGTAAAATGGAAATACAAGCAGAAACATAAAGCCCCAAATGGCTAAATGTCAGATAAACAAAAAAGCCCCAAACAGCTAAGTATCAGGTACAAAAAAGACATATACGCCATGAAAAGGCATCGCAGGCCCTAGAAATAAATGACAAAAAAATAAACCTAAAGGGCATCATGCCCCACATCGTCAGTATGAGTCGTCTCACACATCTCTGACTCTGTCACCTTGTCATTGGTCCCAGTAGTTGTCCCCCGTAGCTTGGTCGTCGACATCCTCTATAACTAATCATTCTGGCTAACTAGCGAGGTCAAATACCTGGTCACCGACCCACTCCTCCATATAATCCACATGACCAGCAGCCTCCTCCTCCTCCTCTATCTCCCTCAACAGTTGGATGTTCTTATCCAGGTTCCAGTGGGCAGTGTTCCCAGCCTTGTACTCTAGCATCAGCTCTCCCTTAGTCCTGATGATGGCATCGTCGGTGATACTAAAGCACTGCTCTCTCAGCAACTCAACCTCCGCGTTCTTCTCGGCCAGCTCCTTCTTCAATCGCTCTAACTCGGTCACGACCTCCCTTAGTCGCTGTTGGTTCTCCTGCTCAGCTTTCGACCACCGCCTCTCTGTGTTGCAGATTAGCGTTCGATTTGGATATATCTTGTATCCTCTTCTCCTGCGACATGATGGATTTCCTGAGATACAGGCTGCTCATGAAAGCCTGCATGATAAAACCACTTGATTAGTATACATTCACTACAAGTACAATAAGGTAAAAATATGTCTCATACATGAAAAGTGTGGGAAACCCCCGTCAGCGATCCGAACTACACCCATCAGGTTCGTTGACTCTATCCATGGGAAGAAGAGCCAGAATCGGCCTGACCTTGCTCATGAAAGCGGCATCCGAATAGGTCGACGCAGAAGTTGTGATATTGAAAGTAAACATTTCTAGTCTCCTCAAGACACCTTCTTGGATGACCTAGCCCCGAGTGTAAGTAATTGTCCTAGTGGAGTCACATCTTCCACTTTCTTCTCCTCTTTAGTCGAAGAGTCCTTTTTTCGCTTTTCGCGACGTCTTGCGATAAACTCACTCGCACTCAGGACGGTTAACTTCTTCATAAGCTTCTTTGCAATCGTAAATTCCTTAACAGTTAGTGGGTTCAACCTCGACTTACCAAACAAAATATGATTGCAATAATGGATGAGCAGCGCACTCCAAGTCTACTTTAATAAAAGGAAAGGGATACCTTGCTGAATCGCACCAACTCCAGCCCAAAGGTGACTCGTCCTCAGATTCGCCTCCTCCAACACTACTCGCCAATCCCTCTGCGCCTTAGGAATAGCAAGAATCTTTTTAGTCTACACGTCCAAGCTGTCCCCATTTTGCCTGACACGATTGAATTCTGCAAAGAAGAAACACAATAATATTTTAGTAACCAAAGCATAAATAAAGACTAAATTCCTCTTCGGTCACTCGCTAGGTAAATGGGATCTCGCCCAGGCCTCTCTCCCCAAAGACTGTTTCGACCCTCATGAAGAAAAAGTGTTTCTTCCAATTTTTATCACTCAATCGGAGGTCGGTCACGAGGTGAGCCCAATCGTGCCTGAGATTGATCAGATACCAGGCTTTATCCTTGTAATTTTCCTTCAGGAAATATGAGTATTACAGCTTGTGCAGCCCAAACATCACCTGATTTCACACACAAAGGTCCTCCAGCATCATCAACAATCTCCACTTATTTGGCATAATCTGAGTCAGTGTAATCATGAAATGGTTCAAGACCTCCCAAACAAGAAGGGGGATAGGAAGCCTTAGCATGTCATGGAACCATTTCCCATATATTTCTCGTAGGCACTCACTTAACCTTTTGCCTCCTAGTCAACCCTCTCATACAACTTTGGCAACCTAATTTCAATGGATTCCAGGATGTGGTACATTGTCCTGATTCGCCACACATCACTCTCCTTCAGCAAAGGCGAATAGTCTTTACTTAATATCCCGCTATCGGGCCGACTCGGCTTATCCTTGGAGCCACTATTGGTGGAGGGCAAACTCTCAAAACCATCGGCTTCATCGGAGTCTTCCCCACTCGTCTCTTGCCCATCCGAATCACCATCGATCGAGATAACGTCACTCAGCCCAAGAGTGCCACATTCACCCCCACTTCGATATGCCGATCGGAACGTCTCCACCTTCTGGCATTACCACCATCGTTAGGGCATTCTCGTATTCATTCCCAACTTTCATCTCTTCCCCACTCAAGTCGTTCGACTCTGACTATGACATTGAACTTTATCCACTCGACCCGGGCGATCGATTGGTTTTTAATACAAATCGTATCCTCAATTCTAGAAACTCCACTCGCCCAGAGCGACCGATTGATCGGCTCTGATATCAAGCTAACTTCTTCACTCAAAGCACCATACTCGACTCGGTCAAGCAGATCAAGACGAGACGAATGGGAAGCCAACATAAAACGATTTCATCTTCTAACTTCCCTAAACCCAGAAAAGCTAAAACGTTCAAACCCAGACAAAAAATTTCATTTTTTCTTCGTTCACTCCAAACTTCAAACCAAACAACCTAAGTCGCCATTGAATCTACTCCACTCAAAACGAAGAAACATGACACCGCCTATTTTTTCAAACCCTTCCAAAAGATAAAAGGAAATCTACCAAACTCCACTTAAATCTCTCCAAAAATACCAGAAAAACAAAGAAAAGAAGAAAAGAAACGGAAAACAACGCAAGAAACCAATATTTACCGTGAAAATGGTCGGAATCCCAGAAAGTACGTCCACCATTGCTGAAAAAACTTGAAAAGAGGAAGAAAATGCAAAGAAAGAGAGTGAGAGACGAAATGAAGATACACAGTCGCCTCATCGATTTTATGGACAAAAGCTGGCAAACGATACACGTGGCGGCCTTAGATTGGTTATGGAACAGAGCAACTTTTCATTTTCCTGCCCAAACCGAAGAGTGATCTCCACCGCACACGTGTCGCCAACCCGCATGTACTTGGAAGACATGACTGGATGCACGTGTCTAGCATAATCGCTCGGCCAACCTGACCGAGTAGGTGTTTCTTACATATGAACTATTCATCTCCTACAGACAAGCAAACACCTTCTAATACTTCACACCCACTCAATCAGCCCTCCCGACCAAACGGAATGATCAGAAGTATTACCTAACCCCGACCTTTCGACCCCGTGACAAACTCCACCAAGAAGTGATAGAGCGCCCATTCACTCGGTTAGCCAGATCGAACGAGCCAATCATGAGTTGGGGAGTGCCCATACACCTACACATTCAGATTCAACCAATCAGCTGAAGGCACCACCACCAGAATAACCTTAATGTATCTCACTCGACCCGATACACCGAGTGAAGACATCTTTATGGGATACTTCGCACACCCTCTCACTCGGCCCAATACACCAAGTGAGGACACTTTCACGGGTAGTTTGCATATACTCTCACTCGGCTCGATACACCAAGTGAGGACACCCTCATGGGATAGCTCACAAACCCTCTCACTCGGCTCGATACACCGAGTGAGGACACCCTCATGGGATAGCTCGAACACCCTCTCACTTGGCCCGATACACCGAGTGAGGACACGTTCATGGGACGTTTCACATATCTTCCTACCCGGTTCGACATACCGAGAGAAGACACCTTTTACGAATTCTTTCATGTTTCCTCTCGATCTGATGCACCGGGCAAGGCCATCAAGGTCAACTCCACTCCGTCACTCGGTCAAATATGCCAAGTGAAGGCATGATCGTGTTTTACCTCCACCCGCTCGGCCTGGTGTACTGAATGCATCACCTACAATAAAAGCTATACTATTCGGTTACGCAAACAAAGAAGCAGCACATTCACATGTTCAACCAGTTAGTCACGAAGGTCGACTACGTACACCTCCACGCAATGTCTACTCTCTAAGCTAAGCACTCCTTAACTTAAAGAGTGGGGGGCAAACTGTTAGGGTCAAAAAATGTCTTCGACCCAAATAGACCCAAAGACGAAGACACCTTTAACAAAACTTGAAGCCATGAATTGGGCCCGCAATAGAGTTTGCATACCAGGTTTGCTCGGTACATTAACCCAATTGCTCACTACTTGGACCCAATCAACAAAGGCCCGATTCGTTTAGGCCTCATCACCAGTTTATCTGGGCCTAGGCCCTTCGATCCTAGACCACCTTTTGGACTTTGGATCTACTTGGAGCCCAAAGTTACCTGCTTATTCTAGTGCTACCTGAACTCTTTCGAAGAGGTCCATTACTACCCTAATTCGTATAAGATTCGTGTCTTAGACACGCTGGGACTCCCTTTCCCACTAAGGTAAGGGAGTCAAAGGTTCTTTTTTTTTACAAAACCTCAACCCCAAGGACTCATAGTCCTACTAGGACTCGAAGATCCTATAGTTGCTATTTAAACAGAGGCCAACCCTCTCACAAGGGACACATACATTACACCTTCGAAGCCAGTAGTTCTCACTCTTAGTAATCTTCTCTTTCCCTAATCCTCACTAAATTATCCTTATTTAGCCTTGTTGTCTTGAACGTCAGAGTGTCTATAGAAACCATTTGTTTTATGCTTATTTTCTCGCGTGTGTAGGTGCAATGGATTACTGGTGATCTCAACCTCATGGGATCAGACCCTGTTTTTGTAAAGGTAGATTTTTTGCATCTACAATTACTAAGCCACTGCATGATAAGTTAAATGTTCTCATATACGTGGAGCTCACATGGCCAACAGTTGAAGAAAGAAAACAAATTGGATTCTTATAAGTTTTGCAATGAAACCAGTAAGTCCACTCCCATGACCCACATGATGTCCTAGAGATAAGTCTTTTTCCTAAGTACTCCGCAACAGAACACCTCTTGTCGTGAATTGAGTACGGGGGACATGACAGATATACAAGTCTATTGTCCGTACTATTGCAATTGTTGAGTTCACATGAATCAATATAATTTTTCTAATCTACCGGGGCCTGTTTGACCATGGTGGCTCTCTGAACTTAGGGCTATAGAATTGTGACAAATGTCCAATATCTATTTATATATATATACACCATGCTAATAGTGGTACAATAAATGAAAATATTCGTACATACCATCTGCGTGAATTTCTCTCATTAATTTATCTTTGCATGCACTGCCTTCACTAACCACTAGTGCTACTAATGACTCTTAAATAATATTATAATTTAAAGGAAAAGGAAGCCACAATAGCTTAGTCAATATCTTAATTTTTTATATTTTTTGATGATCGAAGTGTTTGGGTCAGTTTACGCGTATCACAATTAATCCTCCAAGACTCTAGAGCTACAGGTTGGATAAGAGCTCCAGTGACTATCCCTATTAGCAATTGAGGAGGGACTTGAACTCAAAACTTTTTCAGTAATATACCTAAGAGTCCTTATCGAACCACCCACTCACCCAGAGATAGTTAATATCTTAATTTAGGGATGGTAGAATCATGTTTCTATGCATTTTATGTAAAGAAATTAAAAGACAAATGCATATCAGCATATGTATCAATTCTAAACTGAAAGTAATACAAAACTAATTGGATTTATTTATTAAGAATTGATCC
The DNA here is from genome assembly GCA_026225825.1 of Pistacia integerrima. Classification (NCBI taxonomy): domain Eukaryota; kingdom Viridiplantae; phylum Streptophyta; class Magnoliopsida; order Sapindales; family Anacardiaceae; genus Pistacia; species Pistacia integerrima. The sequence goes on from CM047740.1 coordinate 25,564,981, forward strand.
CGGAAAGATGGAGAAAGAGAGCGATTTAATCAATGTATTCATAAATTTTGGGAGCAAGAGAGATTTTATATGTATCATTAATTAATCATGAATTTGTTATTAGATGTAGCATTAATTACTTATTTAATTAAAAAATATATATAAGCCATTAATTAGATAATTAAATGAAAGGGGACAATCAATATTAAATCTCATGAAAGTTTTACAACTATGAACTTATGATTATCAAAGTTGATTTGATTCCCTTTATGATTTCGTGATTTCGCAATGCATTGATTTGATATTCATAAAACTTCGACAAAACTGTAAGCATTATTGGATCAGTTGATTACTGCGCGATTTACACTTTACAGCCTTTAAAATCTTCATATTTCAAAAAAGTTGCATATGGAACTCTTTGAAACAAAAAATTAATTCCTTTATTCATCAGATTTTGAGATTTCTAGATGGATGGATTACATTTTCTTCTATAAGTATTGAGTAACTCATGGTTTGCTTATCAGTCAAACCTATATATGGTCTTTGTATTAATTAGATTCCAATGACTTATCACTCTAGATAAGATTAAAAGTATTATGCTTGATTTAATTTAAAAACACTAGAAAATTCTAAAATGGAAGTCCTTATTGATTTTGAAGCTTTATGAAGATTTGTGTGTATCTTTTGGCCTCAACAAAACTTTAAGTTTTGTTTAGACTAAACCCTAATAAAGAGTTATTGAACTATATGACGTTGTTATGTTTTACTCAAGATAAATGAATTATAGACTCTTAAATGTACTATTCAAGAGATCTTAAGTTTGATTATTATTGGTTGTTAAAAGTGTAACCACGAGACGGTTTATCCAATTGTTAACTTCAAGGTCTTAGAAGATTAGTTGTGGTATGCACAAATTGATTCGAATACCCCGATCACCAAAGAAAAAATAATAATAATAATATAAAAATGTTTATGAAATCATGTCATTTCATAAACATTAAGGTTACGGCTCCATGATTGCAAAGTGATTACAATATGTTTCAAAGTATTTTACGTTGGGTTTATTTTTATGGTAACGATGATTCTGTAAACTCCATTTTTATGGTGATCTGGCGAAAAATAGTGATGAGACATTACTTTAAAAAAGTTTTCGGTAAATCAAATTCAACAAGCCAATCAATCTTTTACTTTATTATGAACATAACACAAATAAACTAATATTACTGTCAAACAAGTTTTTAAGCAGATTTGAACTCTTTCCATTTTGTAATCAAGTCAGAGAAACGAACAGGAAATTAAAATAAGCCACACATATTTACACAAGATAAAATACATAATATTAATTCAAAGTAATAAATATATTACGAAGATGAACATCACTGTTCTTGATTTCCATGTACATAATAAAAGTGAAATGAACTGCTGCTCCTAGACAGAGGCATAAACTCATTTACAAAAGCATTTAACCCCAAAAACACTTTCCATGTATGGTTCTCTTCCTCTTCTCTTTTCTTTGAGGTAAACGAAAAGCTAACCAGCTGAGATTTCTACTGAATCTCTTACTCAAAAACATTAGAAACTCAAGAAAACAACCTCATAACATTAACATAAAAGAAAAGTAACAGAGTCAGACACACTAGTCAACCAATGAGGCAATGACCCATGGTCATACTCCTTAAAAAGAAGCGCTGAAAGACCGCCTGATCTTCTGGTACAAAGGACGGGCTGCCTCTGAAGCCTCGAGCAGCTGCATTCCATTTAAAAAATTAACATATTATATAAAAAAAATGAGTAAAATACAGTAGTGCAACTGTGCATATTTTCATAATAAAAAAAAAAAAAAAAAAAAAAATTGCTACATGAATTTTACCTCCTTCTCCTTTTGCTTCAATTTCTTGTTCTCCTCTCTGAGAAATGTAATTTCAGCCATGAGTTGGCTATCGTAGGCCTGTTGGAACAGAAACCAAAAGAAGAAAAAAAAATTTAACTTCCAGAAAAAATACGTGAAAGAAATTAATTATTTGAGTAGAGGTCAGTTGAAGAAGAATACTTACCTTCCTTCGGATCCTTGTCCTTTCGGAAGCTGCCCGGTTCCTGATCATTCGTTGAAGACGGGTCTCAGCAGCGGTTCCATCGAACCGCCTGCGCCTCCGTGGAGTTGGAGCAGAAGAATGCTCATCTTTGTTATGGTCGTCCCAAACGGGCAACGGAGGCGCAACTGTGAGAGGAGGAGGCTCCGGAGCTAAAGCACGGGGGAATATTTGGCAAAGCTTACCATCAGTCCCTGCAGGCTTCATGGTCCACGAAGTTACTAAGGGTGACAATGGAACGCCAAAAAGATAAGGGCCAAAGAAGTCCGAAAGAATGAAATTTGGGTTAGGTGGGGAATATGAAAGGTTTCCAAGAGTTACAAATATACCTCCATGAGACATTTGATTATTAGGAGCTCGGTAACAATAAGCATAATCGTCGCAATTATTAAGAGGCACAACATTTTTGCCATACAACAGTGTTCCACGGTCTTGGGTTGTAAAAAGGAAAGCGCAGACTGAAAATGGAAGTTTGGGAGAGGAGATGAAGCAGAAGATGAGTTGGGAAGGGAGGGATGGATCACATCACTCTTTTGAATGACAACCGGAGACAGAGAGCAGGACTTGAGGAGAAAGCTAAACTGGTTGTGATAATTTGTGAACACCCAGCTGCCTCTTTTATAGTACCTTGGCGTAGATAATTACGACCTCCTGATCTGAGTAAATTAAATGTATTTAAACATGAATACTAGATATACATACAAAATGTGTATATATATAAATACACAATAAATAGATGAATTACTATAGAAAAAATAGAAGATAGTACTGAAGAGGGAGAGTACTGAGTACTTTTAATAATTAAAGTTATTGAACGACTAGACTAAGGGTGGCAGTGGGTCGTGCTATGTCGAGTTAAAATTTTCACGGTCCACCGTGTTATGAGCCTTATCGTGTTGTGTCGTGCTATGCAATCAAAACTCAAAACCCATAACATGACCCCATGGGCTTTTCTCAAAAAATTAATTTTTTTATTTTCTTAAAATTCGTAAACAGTATCATACCCGCCTACATGCCAAATCTTAAGTTCACAACACGGCCCACATGGCCCATAAGCCATGACACGACGTGAAATTTTCGCGCACGAAACCAACTACCCTTACCAATAACATGAGAACATTTGTTGGTCGTACAAATTATTGTTGGAAGAAGATAAAACAAAAAAGCAATGTATTATTTATGCATGACCTTGTATACAATGAACTGCATAACATATTGATTTTTTTTTAAAGTGTGCGGGTCAATCAGCACACATCTTAACTAATCTTCAAGATTTATTGAACACTTTATATAAGCTTAAAGAATTAGATAAGTTACAATATATTTTACAAACCTAAAAGATCAGATAAGTAAGTCATAAAGTGATAGGACTAGGCACGCTCAAGCCTACTAATATATAATATTAGATAATCTTTCCATTCAACAAGGCCTTATTAAGTGAGGAATCAGACCCACCTCAAATTCTATCATGGTATCAGAGCCTAGGTTCAGTTGAGTTGAGTGTTTGACCAGCGGGTGAGGAGTTAGAACCAATAACTACATTTGTCAACAAACATGATCTAACATATGGACTTAACCATGAGAGAAAGTATTAGAGTCTCACACTGACTAAGCACGTTCAAACCTATAAATATATAACAGAGAGTAATCTTTATATTTAATAAAATATTATTGGATGAAGAGTTAGATCCATCTTAAATTCTATCAATAGGTAATTCCAAGAATCAAAGAACTCAATGAAATGAAGTTATAAAGTGATAGGTAATCCGTAATCCTAAGAATCAAATAACTCAATGAAATGAATAAACCAGACCAAACTTTAGAGTTAACATCATGCATCTCCCTTCTTCTGTTATTCAACCAGCAGTCACATCGTATTGGTCATCATCTTCGGATGAAAATCTATATGGAAATAAAAAAAGCATCCATGTGCCAAAAGGTCATTTTATAATAAGTATAATCATTAACTTAATCCAATGCTATATTTAGTTACTTTGTTGAACTCTCGACTGAATGCAGATACTACCATCTTCAAAAAGACAACTTTTGTATAAAAAATTAAACTTACAGTGAAGTGAATGAATTAATAACTAATTTTCTGGTTGGAAAAGTACGTTGCTGAGCCTTCATTTTTCGTTATAATAATTAAGAGAATAAGGGTTTGGTCCATCTTTATCATTAAAATATAGTATATTTATTCTTTGCTTATTTATTAATCTTTTCAATCTCCCGTTTCATATGAGGAAACTAAAACTTCTTTGTTTATAATATAAAGATAGAGTAAACAACCTTTTCCCACCCAAAGTTTGCCTTAATGACACTTTACCACCTAAAAAGTTTCAGATCGCTACTTTCTCAATCAAAGTTTATATTTCATTAATATCCAAAACAATAATGCTACAGACACCAGGATTTTTGCACCGAAATATTGTACCGGCCTACGTGTAACACGCTTTTAATTTTTTTAACAATTTTTTCTAATGAATGGCCGTCCATCAAATTTGGACGGCCGTTCACTCACATAGACGCCCGTCCATATTATATGGACGGGGGTCCATATTATATGGACGGGGGTCCATATACCAGAGACGGGCATCCCCATTTAATGGACGCCCGTCCATAATTAAAATAGAATAAATTTTTTTTATAAAAATTAGGGACGGCCGTTCATCCGTTATGGACTGTCGTCCCTTCATTTTGGACGAGCGTCCGCAAATAAGGGACGCCCGTCCTTAACCAAAATATGAAAATTAAAAAAAAAAATTTGGGGATGACCGTCCATAAATTTTGGACGGCCGTCCCTTACGTTTGGACGGGCGTCCATTAGGAGTGGATGCCCGTCCCTTAAGTTTGGACGGGCGTCCATTCCTAATGGATGCCCGTCCATACTTATAAAAAAAAAAAAAAACACCTTCTTCGCTCTTCTTCTGCTTCTTCTTCTTCTCCTTCTTCTTCGCTCTACTCCATCCCTGTAACACCTCAAATCTATTTTGCAGCAATCAGAAATACCTTAACATCTTACTGAACTTCAGAAAATATATATTAATCATGGATCACCTACACTCCGTGACTTTTCATTCTTTCCTTTGACAGCCCTCCCGTTCGAACTTGGAGTTGAGACTTAGATCTAAGAATCTCATGGCACTGGTCCATGGTCTCAATCTTGCTAGGTGAACCCACTAACGGCGCACCATCTGAACTCATCAGAGCACCTATAAACCCCACTGATGCATCCAAGGGTAAAATAGTCTTTTCATTTTTATGTGTTAAGTTAACTACTATGCACATGCCTTAGGGGTAAAGTGGTAAAAGAATAATGATATTTTGTTGGCTTGACAAGATAAAGATGATGAAGGATTAAGGAGTAATTAATAGGCAATTTTTGAGGGCAAAAAGGGGAATAATGTTATAGGACATTAAATGCAAAAGACAAATGTCAAATGAATATTTTTTAGCAAAAAAAGAAAAAAAAAAAAAAAAAGATATTAGGTGATAAGAGTCGGCCAACATGTCTTCTACCACTTTTCATTTCTTTTCTTCAAGTTTTCTACAAGCTTCCATATTTTCTTCACTTCTCCATTAAAGTTTCAAGTCTTTTAGTTGCAAATCTCTCAAGTGTCTTATATTTCTCCCTTTATTAAGGATATTAGGAGGTAAAGTTCAACTCTTTATCTTATATAAATATTGTGTATTGCAAGTTATTGAAGTTTCCTTATAATTTATGTTAGGATAAGGGTCAATTGGAGATAAGGAGGAGGAAATTTGCAAAGGGTGTGGTTTCTTGACATAAGGTAAGGGAAACCTCCCTTTAATAGGAAATAAGAATTAGGTTTCTAGGGTTAGTATTAGGGAATCTTAATTATTGTCACACAATAGCAATTGAGCTTAGTTTGATGCTATAATTGATGGATTTTATGTGAATTGTAAAACAATGAACTTTGATGACAATCAATGGAATTAGTTGTGACATGATTTTTTTTTAACATATTACAAGGGAGGTTATTAGTGATCATTTAACATGTTTTTCACAGGGGAGAATGGTTAGGAAAGGTTAGGGAGTAAGTGGAGCTAAATAGGTAAGGAAAAGCCCTAAAATAGGCATGTTACCATGGTTGCCCTGTCACAGCCGTAACTTTATAAGTGATGTTTGGGCATCTTAACGATTGAAATGGGTTGAGACCAAAACATAAAAGTTGTAGCCCTGTCTCTAAGCTTCAAAACGAGACCAAAATCGTAGCAATCCGAGGTGTACAACTCAAGTTATGCCTTTTTGAATCTGACCTGTGCAGAATGATTGATTCCAAGTATGGAAATGATGCTTAAAGGGTTTTGAAGTATGTTTGAATGAGTGATCTTTATGATTATTTAGTGATTGTATGAGCATATATAGTTAATGTAATAAATGGCCATGATGAAATGATATGTTCATATATGGAAAGTGTATGTTTTTTTTAGAATAAAGCATGTCAAGCATATTAATGATGAAAAAGTGGGACTTGATCCCAAGTTTGAGCAAAATACTTCCAAGGTACATAGACATGCATTTTTGTGAAGGAAAATGATTTGTAAATGTTATGGAAAATGTTGGCATGTTATGGGGAACCTGAGCTCACTCATGCACATGTCTAGACCGAAAGAAATGAAGTCCATAGCGTGCATGACCATGGGGACGTGTTATAAGTTAAGCTTAGCTCATTGGCCAAAGGTTCCGTAATCCATGCCTCGCTTAGTCCGATCGTAAACAAGAAAAATGTTTTCAAAGAAAAATTTATTTATACATGCATGACATTGATGTGCATTATTCATGAATATTAAAGGAAAGCATTGCGTGAATTATATTATGCATTATGATATGGATTGAATATGCTATGTTATATTACTTTTATGTTATAAATGTTTGGTTCATGTACGAGTAAATAAGATGCTTCCTAAGTTTAAGAATGTTACATAGGATTAAATGATCGATACCCTTACTGAGTGATTAGCACTCATCCCCCTAGTTTCCATGTTGTGCAGGTAATGGTTAAAGCGGTAACAGCGAGTGGCGGTCAAGGAGGCGTGGGGCATGCATGTTTTGTTCTAGCTAGACTTATAATGTTATATAAAGCATGTTGCTTTTGAATTTAATGTATATAGTTTAATGTTTATAATCTAAGTTTCATGAAATAGTAAATATGTTTTGCTTATAAATAATGGGAGATATTTTATATTTGCTTCCGCTATTAAAACAATTGATGTTGTTATTTTCTTTAAACCATATTTTTCATATATAGTCATGTCTTGATAGGTTGATTAAGAAAGTGATATAAATGAGAGGAGAAGTTTTTATTTATTTATTTTCATATAGTACATGTTAATAACCAGGATTTACGTTTTAAAATACACAACCTTCCAGACGTGAATTTTCTAATTTTTTCATCCTAATGGAATACTTAGAGGGTACCCGGCTGGAGGGGGGTGTTACAGCACCTGAATCCCCATGAATAAATCTGCAACTACTTCCATTTTTGCAGTACCCTCTAGCATAATACAAACATGGCCTCCACCCAAACCCATTTTTGCGGCAAGTGATCAAAACAACTTCATCCTCCTCCTTCCAAGCATTAGCTAGAAAGATAATTAATATTGAAAATAAGAAAGAGCAAATTGTATTTCATATATGTTAATTACAAATGAAATGAAGTACAATTATTCAAGAAGTATTGTTGCAAACTTTTTATTCCAGTTTATAAGCAGATAATGAGAGAATTATTAAGAACAATGCAGACTTTTAAGTTTCAGAGAGTATGTTGACAGACCATTATGGACTATGAAGCAGTTTGGAAGCTCAAACCATCTGATTTGAACCTCATCCTTTGCACACCGTGGAAGTACACCAAAACGAGCTTTAATCGTTGGATCAAATGTCAATATCAGCTTGTTTTCTTTCACCATTTCCTATAAATTTATATGGGATAAAACACTTTCATGTTCTCCTTTCGAATTCATGAAAATTTTGAAATCTACAAGAAGTAAAAAGTTCAAAAAATATAGACTTGTTCAACGGGCCTGTCAAAGGAAAGAATGCAAAAGTCAGAGCTGAGCTATAGGTGATCCATGATTAATATATATTTTCTGAAGTTCAGTAAGATGTTAAGGTATTTCTGATTGCTGCAAAATAGGTTTGAGGTGTTACAGGGATGGAGTAGAGCGAAGAAGAAGGAGAAGAAAAAGAAGCAGAAGAATGTGTTTTTTTTTTTTTTTTTTTAAAGTATGGATGGACGCCCGTCCAAACTTAAGGGACGGGCATCCACTACTAATGGACGGCCGTCCAAACGTAAGGGACGGCCGTCCAAAATTTATGGACGGTCGTCCCCAAATTTTTTTTTAATTTTCATATTTTGGTTAAGGACGGGCGTCCCTTATTTGCGGACGCCCGTCCAAAATGAAGGGACGACCGTCCATAACGGATGAACGGCCGTCCCTAATTTTTATAAGAAAAATTTATTCTATTTTAATTATGGACGGGCGTCCATTAAATGGGGACGCCCGTCCTTGGTATATGGACCCCTGTCCATATAATATGGACGGGCGTCCATGTGAGTGAACGCCGTCCAAATTTGATGGACGGCCGTTCATTAGAAAAAATTGTTAAAAAAATCAAAAGCGTGTTACACGTAGGCCGGTACAATATTTCGGTGCAAAAATCCCGATGTCCGTAGTATTATTGTATCCAAAATACACTTCACTTTCTCAGTCGGCGTTCGACGAGTTATCAAGAGCCAGGGTAAAAGAGTTTTTGTAGAGTGGAAGCTGGTGGGTTGAATGGTGGTGAACGATTGATTATTCGCTATCAGAATCAGCTGGAAATCGATTAAGAACAGGAAATACTAACTTCGGGATGATCGGTAATTACAAGAAATTAGGTGCTGAAGTGAGAGAGGTTTTATAGAGAGGAGACCAAGGGTTCAAATGGTGGTGACAAAGAAAATTTTCGCCGCTGCAATCGACGAGAATAAGCTTTGGTAGTAACGAAATATTAACTTTGGGTGGGAAAGTGATATTTTGAAGCTTTTGGGGTGAGAATGTGTCATTAAGGTAAACCCTGGGTGGGAAAAAAGTCATTTACTCTATAAAGATATCAAAGTTCAAAACCCTTTTGGCCTTTTCCAACTAAATTGAATTTAATGCATTAATTATCACTCTTAATTAGACTGTACTATGACGCATTTCTAATGAATAGTATGATGGACTTTAGTCTCCCAACTTCGAGTTCTTTTAATGGTAAAAGAGCAAGAAAATGATTTATCAAGATTCTCTTGAGTTTGAGTCCTTACGGCTGTTAATAGAGGTGGTTATTAGAATTTTTATCCGATCGATAGTTTTAGGGTCTCAGGATTAATTAAGGTACGTGCAAGTTAATCCGATCGAATAACAAATAATTATTATTATAGTTCCTTGCTTTTAAAAAAAATCATATTGCAAAATAATTTTTTCAATACCACAATTATTATTCTTAAGACTTTTAATAAAACTACAAAAATAACCCAACCATCCTGAGCTTGAAAATGCTTTTATAAAATCGTAATCTCATATTTCATCTTTTACTTTAACTCTTGAACTCCCACATCGATCAAGTAACTAAAAACTTTACAATGATTCATGTGCCAGGGCATCGAGCAACAAATCTAAACCAAGCTTGTTTAAGGTAAACACAACTAGACAAGTGTCACAATAAGAAGAGTGTTATAACCTAAGCCTAATAAATAAATCCGCAACACAAACAAGTAAAGATCAAGAAAAACACACACAAATACACAAGGCACAATTTTACCGTGGTTCGTCTATCCAATCTTGGATAGACTACATCCACGTTGAGCTCCGAAACTCAGGAAGCCCACTGCACTAATGAGTCACCAAAGAATACAAGAAGAACACTATTACAAGTCCTCGCTCAAAGACTACCACCCACTATGGCCTAATCACCTAACCCCTCTACAATCGCAAGAAACAGAGGACTACTCACCTCTAGAAGGAAACTCAACCCTCTCTCACTCAAAGCAGACTAACCCAGAAAGATTCAATCAGAGAGAACAAACCCTAGCCCGAGTGTATCCCTTTTGTTAACCCTAACTCTCAATAACAAAATACGCGTTCTTCATAAGTGTCATCTTGGGCTTCTTTATATACTAAGTCATCGCCAGCTTCTTAGCCCTTGGATCTGCCTTGATCTAACGGCTGAAACTTGGTAATGGCTTTAAACAAAACGACCCCTCCCCGCTTTTGACTCAAGTGAAACGACTCGCTTTTGGCTTCACGTAACTTTCGCCTTCCACCTTGAAGCCAACTTCATTCCCTTTAGTGCAAGAAGCTATCCCGCATTTCTTCTCACCTCTTTGAGTACAAGATTTACTTAATATGAAGCAGTTCAAGCAATGCTTGAACTTGGCCGTGGTCACCACTTTTGTTCCCATGTCTCTTGGATTGTCTTCAAAGGGTACTTTCAAAGCAGATTTAACTCTCCCTTTGCAATCAAGTCTCGACATAGGGTGCCTTACATCCACATGTTTGGTTCTGCTCGTGGTACACTGGGTTCTTGCTAAGTGGATGGCACTTTGACTATCGAGTAGATCGCTTGTCGTACCATTATCAAGAAGTTTGCTTTATGATTCCTTGCAACCAGTTGCTTCCTTGAATGCATCCTGAAATCGCTACATACTCGCCTTCAAGAGGGATGTGCAACAACCAGAGGTTGCAACCGAGCCTTTCCAACCGACACGCCTTCCCCTCAGCAGAAGTAATAGGCGCTTGTAGACTTCCCGAGTCTCTATCACCTCGCAAAATCGCATCTACATATCCCACCGCATCAAGTGATGCATATCTTTTACAAAACATTAAACCAATTTGCACGCTTCCCATTAATGTATCTCATCAACCATTTTAATGCATTCCAGTTGATCATTTCCGTGGTTTGACATGAATCGCTTAATAGAGATATTGCATATGCTAAGTCGTCCGTGGAAATCATGGAATACATTACGCACTCCTATGGCATTCGAGTATGGGACATTCTCCATTTTCGCCTTTCGACTGCTTTTGGGGGACCGTGACTTACTAAGTATGAAATGGTTTGCTAAGGGCGTAGTCACCGCCTTGGATTCATTCACCCAAATTTTAACATTAGTTTTTTGTAAGTATGAGGATCGATGCGCTTTAAGTGTATGTGCACTGCTTTCTATCAATCATCATTCCTAGAATCTTCTTTGCCTTCCCTAGGTCCTTCATATCAAATTCAAGATTCAATTTGGCCTTTAATGCATTGATATGAGACATGGACTTACTAATTATTAGCATATCATCTACATATAGCAGAGGTAGATTGGTATGTCATTCATACAGCAAAGTAGAAACAAGCTTATCATACATGCTTCTAGTGAATCCATTTCCTATTATGAAAGCATCAAATCTCTTGTACCACCTGCTGTGGGACTCGTTTAAGTCCATATAGAGATTTATTGCGTGCATGCATAATCGTGCGCATCGCCTTTAAAACCTATGGGTTGACTCATGAATATTTTCTCATCTAACTCACCATGCAAGAAAGCGCTTTAACATCCAGCTTGTTCTATCTCTAAGTCATGTTGACCGCAATTGCTAGCATGAGTCTAATTGTTTTAAATTTAACTACAGGAGAGAATATTTCAAAGAAATCAATACCGCTTCTTTGAGTGTAGCCCTTAGCCACTAACCTTGCTTTGAATCTTGGTGGGTCGACTCATTTATCCCTTCTTTCGCTTTATACACCCATCCGCATTCAACCAATTTTTTGATTCTTTGGCCTTGGAACCGTTGTCCGTGTTTTGTTTGAGTGCAATGACTCCATCTCTTCCTCCATGGCACCAACCAATCTTTTCTATCCCTTGAGCTCATTGCTTCATCATAGGTATTTGGTTCTGATCTTTGTGTTTCGCCTGCCAGAGGGTCAGATAAATCAAGTCAAGATAGCCTGCACCTGCAGGGGGTGGGGTCCGATTTCCTTCCGACTCTATCCCCTGGCTAACCGGTATCAGGGGCCAGTTGCCTCCCGCCGATCCTCTTCAAGATTGTCCGCAGGGTAACTGCACCTCCCGCTTCTTGATTTAGTTGTGGTTGATCTTCACCAGGTCGATCATTTATTTGGGTGTATTGATCGTGGTTAGTCTCGTGCTCCACCTCAAACCGAAGTTTTCTTAGTTTGTCCTAAGGTTTCGTACTTTCTTTTGAGCTACCCTCCGCACTCCTTAGTACCTGCATTTACAAGGAAAAACAGCCATTGAAAATCACATCCCTACTAACAATTACCCTAACCCCTCCCCGGGCATCCTTTTGCCACACCCTATAGCCCTTTGTTCCCTCTTGGTATCCTAAGAAGACACACTTGAGGGATCTTGGTTCTAACTTTCCATCTCTGGTATGTGCATATGCTGCACATCCAAAAACTCTTAGGTGTTCTAGAGATGGTCTCCTTTCAGACCACTTCTCTTCTGGCACTTAAAGTCTATTGAACCGAAGGACTTCGTTTATAAGGTAAGTCACAGTGCCTAAGGCTTCCCCCAAAAGGTTTTTTGGTAGACCAAAGAAGAATAGAGACATCTAACTCTTTCCGTATGGTTCTTTCATTCTCTCAAAGAACTCCATTTTGCTGAGGGGTTCCCCTTACTGTCCCTATGCCTTAAGATTCCCTCTTCTACACAATAAGAATCAAAATCCCGACATGTAATTCCGTGCCATTATCACCCTGGGTGGGTTTTTACCTTCCTGTTAACTTGGTTTTCAACCAAGTTTTTCCAGCCTTTAAACTTGGTTAAGGCTTCATCTTTGGACCTAAGTAGGTACACCCATACCTTTCTGCTATAGTCATCCACAATGGAGAGGAAATAACAATTTCCTCCATGTGTCCTAACCCTTTCGGGGCCCCACAGGTCTGCATGAATATAGTCTAGCCCCTTTTTAGCCAGATGAGTTCCCTTTTGGAAACTCATTCTGTGCTGTTTCCCCATCACACAAACTTCACAGAAGGTTAAATCAGATACAGATTCCTTACCAAAGTACCCATGTTGGCTTAACACTGACATACCTTTCTGGCCTATGTGGCCAAGTCTCAGATGCCATTTCTCTGCGGTAGTCAGGCTTGAAGGTGATATTGCAGACTTAACAGTGAGTGCACAATGTTGACCACACAGAATGTATAGCCCATTTTGTTTAACTCCTTCAAGTAGTACTTCATTATTCTTGTACACCACTATGGATCCTTTTTCTGCCTTGTAACTACACCCAGCTTCATCCAAGGTTCCCAAGGATACCTGTGTTTTCGAGGTCGTATATACCTTACTTTGGTTAGCATTATGATTTTTTCCATTGTTCAACCTAATGGTTATGTTCCCTATGCCTTGAACCTTACAAGAGTGATTATTGCCCATGAAGACAGCTTAGCTCTCCCTTCTTAAAGTTCGAACCACCGGATGTCGGGACTCATGTGAAACGTGCATCCCGAATCTAGGACCCATTCCTTCATCGCTAGCATAGTCTGAGATAGTGAGGGCTTCTGAAACTTCAATGCCAATGCTAGTGCTAGCTAGGTTACTCTCTGTATTTTGCTGTTTTTGTTTCTTTATCCAATCATAGCAGTTCTTCTTAAGGTGGCCAGGTTTATTACAGTGGAAGCACTTCCTAGTTTCTCCCTTAGACTTGTTGTTCTTCCCCTTTTTCTTAGCCCTAGGGTTTATGTGTTGTTGAAAGATCTTATTGCTATCCTTTCCTGATTGTCCTGGATTTGATCTACCTTTGACAAACAGATTATTCCCATTCCTTTTCTGTATCTTCAACTCCAACTCCCTAGATTTAAGACCTGCTATGATCAGGTCAACACTGGAACCTGTCCCCAAAGTATTGTAGAGCATTCTTAACCACCAAGTACTCATCGTAGTGAATTTAACAATATCATTGCCGACCGAGTCTCCCAACTCCCCGATTCGTGCCTTTCAATACTAATGTCATCTTAAGAAACTCATCAAGGTTTTCTTCTACAGACTTAGTAACATCCATCTTATACGAAAATAGGGCTCCTTTCAGAAATGCTAAATTAGGTGCAGACTGTAAGGAATAAAGGGATTCGAGTTTACCCCAAAGTGTGAGTGGTGTTTCCATGCCATCAACCTTTCGCAGGACTGCATCGGATAGATTCATTATGATAAGATTGTAGGCCTCCTCATCCACTTCAGCCTTTTTTTTCAGTTTCTCTTCAGGCCACTTCGAGGTATCTCTTTCTAAAGCAAGCCCAACTTTATTGTGCGAAAGAAGGGCTTTCATCTTCTTTTTCCATGTATTAAAGTCGATCTTCCCATCATATTGGGAGATCTCCATACGAGTAGTACTCATAGAATTTTAGTAGCAAGACAGAACACTCAAGGGTACGTGGCGTTGTTATACCAGAATTCGCCACCATCAGCGCTTTTAAGGCAAGCATCGGTGTTCCAGCCTAAACACCCTTAGACAGTATTACACAATGCAAGCACACAACCTGGATTAAAGTAACAAGACTACCATGGTTAAAACCGTCAAAGGGTACGTGGCGTTGTTATACTGATTCGCCACCATCGCTAAGCGCTTTTAAGGCGATCAGGTGTTCCACCTAAACACCCTTAGACAGTACCTAGACCTTTTTCTTGACTCGTGTTTGTGACCCAGACTCCAATCAATACGACCTGATTCAAGACTAATTTCGAAAACCCTAAGGCACTATAAGCCTTTAATCCGAAAACCCCCAAATCCGACAAACCCTAATTCTTTGGATTTGTGCAAAGTTCGTCGATTCCTTGTGCCTGTAACTCAATCTCACGAATTTAACCCCCAAGACTTAGCAAGATCTGAAGTCCTAACGATCAAGGATCTTGAAATCGAAAAACCCCCAAATCTGACAAACCCTAATTTCAGAATTTGTACACTAGACCAAACGATTTCTAACCCTAAATCCCCTTAGAACTTTCTAGCTCTGATACCACTGTTATAACCTAAGCCTAATAAACAAATCCGCAACACAAACAAGTAAAGATCAAGAAAAACACACACAAATACACAAGGCACAATTTTACCGTGGTTCGTCTATCCAATCTTGGATAGACTACATCCACGTTGAGCTCCGAAACTCAGGAAGCCCACTGCACTAATGAGTCACTCAAAGAATACAAGAAGAACACTGTTACAAGTCTGCCTCAAACAGACTACCACCCACTATGGCCTAATCACCTAACCCCTCTACAACTGCAAGAAACAGAGGACTACTCAGCCTCTAGAAGGAAACTCAACCCTCTCTCACTCAAAGCAGACTAACCCAGAAAGATTCAATCAGAGAGAACAAACCCTAGCCCGAGTGTATCCCTTTTGTTAACCCTAACTCTCTGAATAACAAAATACGCGTTCTTCATAAGTGTCACTGTTGGGCTTCTTTATATACTAAGTCATCGCAGCTTCTTAGCCCTTGGATCTGCCTTGATCTAACGGCTGAAACTTGGTAATGGCTTTAAACAAAACGACCCCGTTTTAACTCAAGTGAAACGACTCCGTTTTGGCTTCACAGAACTTTCAAAGAGAACTTTTGGCGGTGGTCAATTTTATCATCTATGTTCCCACATGTTGAACGAGCCAACCAAACATGGAACATTCTTCACAAATTACATGAAAAAAAAATGTATAGTTTCTTTTAGCTAAAAAACTGAATTTGATTTGATTGATACAAGATTTTTCTATTAGAAAAACCTTACATTACATTGTTACACACTTCGCATCTCATATAAATTATATAAAAAATATATATATTCAGAGATTGACAAGGGACATGTCGCCTGGCTTTTAAGGGGTCAGTTCTATGAGACCATCTTTAACCACAAATATCAAATTGGTGCAAGTTTCACATCAAATTGGTGTGATTTTTAATATATTTTACTATTACATCTCAAACTTATTGCATCAAATATTATACCAAAAAGAACATTCTTTAGAATATTTTTTTTCTTTTTATTAATAATTAATCTATTTCACTAATTATTTTTGCATATATTGATTAAACATTGGGAATGATTTTTTTATTAAATAATAATTACTTTGAAAATCATACTAATTTAATCAAATAAACATTACATTTAATATATAAAAAAAATTACATCTAATATAAAAAAAAAATTACATCTAATATAAAATGCTACAAAAAAAAAAAAAAAAAAAAAAAAGAAGACAAAATTGGCTTTGGCAGAATATTGAGAAGATAACAAAATTTTATTCAAGGATTTGAATTCCATAACTGAGCCTGCATGAGTTTTTTCAAAATGAACAATCAAGAATTATACAAAAAAGAGCTCAACAATAAGGTAAGGATCTCTAAATAGCTCTAGTTCTTTCCAATATTTTGATGATCTTAGATGATCTAAAACTAATCTACCGGAATACTAAATTGTTATTTTAGTTTATGTTGTATTTTCTTTTAATTTTAGTGTTTTTAAATTAGTGTTAATTTTTATTTTGAGTTATAGTAGTTTAATATTTGCATTGAATAAAGTTTTGTTTTTAATTTTTCATCATTTTTTGAATTATATAATTATTATGAATTTATTATTATAAATATTAATATAAATAATAACCAAATTAACATAAAATCAAATAACAAAAATTAAATTAAAAAAAAAAGAAAATTAAATATATTTTATAGTAGATGAATAGTGCCACACCAAATTGGTGTGGATGAACAGTGTTACACCAAATTTGGCATGACACTGTTTACTTACACCAATTTGGTGTTGGGTTGAAGCACATTTTCCACACCATTTTGGTGAAATGGCATTGGGTTGGAGATGCCCTTATGCGGTAATAATCTCCAGCTCGAGACTAATTAGGAAAGCCCAGAATACGCTTCTGCTCGAAGTAGGTACTAAACTCAAGGGAAAGGATGGACCAAGGAAAGCGCAAACAATTAACAAACGTATGCGAGCATGACATTTGGCGAGGCAGGCCCACCATGCGAAAATATCTTTTTGTTCTGCTGTAACGCCCCACTTGAGGTACGTAGCTAAGTTATGATGTACTGCTTGAATGTTTATTGCTTTGCTTTTATTTGGGTTGATATATTGTGAATTTTGGTTGGTTGGCCCTTAGTTGAATTTTTGTTAAAGTTATTTTAAGAAAGATGTGAAGAAAATCCCTTAAACTTTCATTAGGGGTAAAATGGTCTTTTCACTCAAAATTAGTTGAAATTATGGGGAGTGAAAAGAGATAGAATTTCATAGAGAATGCATTAAAAATGAGGGCATTATGGTCATTGACTAAGGGACATAGATGGAATTTCTAAGAAAGAATAAGGGCATAATGGGAAAGTGTGGTTATAAACTAAAGTGTTAAGAGTTTGAAACCCTTATTTTCTTCATTCCACCGCCACACTCCTCCCCCATTTTCTCTCAAATTTTCATTCAATCCTCCAAGGATTTTGAGGGCTTTTAAGTGGTTTTTCATAGGGCTTTGATTCTAGGTATCAAAAGGTAAGGATTCATACTTTTTATCTATGATTTATTTGTGTAAAGGTTGAGTTCTTATGAAGTTTATGCTTAGGGTTAAGAGAAGATTGGAATCCAACAAGAGTAAAGAGTTTAGGAGAGACTACTCAAGCACAAGGTAAGTAAATTCCACTCAAAATCCAACTCAAGCTAAAATTTAAGAATTCAAATGAGTAGAGATTTCTTTTAACTATGCATATGTTGTGATTATTGAGAAATTGAGATGAGATGTATGATGTATTATGCTTATTGTTGGATATATTTGAATATGAGAAGTATATGTGATGATTTGATGATGGGTTGAAATTGGAAGAATTGGAGAAATTTTTGGGAGTGTGTTTGCCATGTAGGTATGTGATGCTACAAGAGAGTTTTTCTCTCATTTTGGATGGTTTGAGAAATAAATAGAATGATAATTGAATTAGGGTTTGTTTTTGCACAACTAATGTTTGATGAAATGCCTAAGTGAAAACATGTTACCAAACTGCCCTGTCACAACCGTGACTTTCTAAGTGAATTTTGGGCATCTTACGGATTGAACTGGGTTTAGACAAAACGTAAAAGTTGTAGCCCTGTCTCTAAGCTTTAAAACGAGACCAAAACCGTATCAATCCGATGTGTATAACTCAAATTATGTCTTCTTGAGTGTGACCTGTGCAGAATGACTATGTTGATGCAATATTGCATTTGTGCATTTCATAAGTGCATTAAGTAAGAAACTTTAAGCATGAACCATCCTTATGCATTAATTGTGCATTAAGAAGTAGTTTGAGAAAGAGTAGATAACTTTGTGAATGAGCTACTCTAAAAGTAAAGAGAATGAGAAAAATCTAAGAATGGGTTGGTGCTTTGTGAACTCCACTCAGAAGTCACGAAGAGTGGGTTGGTGCTTTGTGAACTCCACCCGACCGTGCCTCCGGTAAGATGAGTCCGTGACATTCAAGTGAGAAAGAATGAGAAAATAAGAGAAAGAAGAGAGGAACAGAATGAGTAGAAGTCACAAAGAGTGGGTGGGTGCTTTGTGATCTCCACTCAGCCGTGCCTCCGGTAAGATGAGGCTGTGACATACAACAGAAAGTTTATAGAAAAGAGAGCTATGTGAAAGAGAAAAAGAAAAAGAAAATAAATGAGAGGAGAAGAGTGTAAGGAAAAAATTAAGAGAAAGAGTTACGGGGATAGACGAGTAGATGATTTACTTACTGAGCATTATTTTGTGCTCACCCCGTTGTTTATCTTTGTGTTTGCAGGATCTAGGTGAGGACGCGGTCGGATGGGCGTTGGCAAGCGAGGAGCAATAGCTACACTGTCCACTATTTTTAATAACTTTTACAAATGATACCTTACTTTGTATAAAGAATGATTATATGTATTAAAAGAAAATTTCGGGCCCATTTACTTTTGCTAATATAAATGCATTTTACTTTATGTATTTCTATGAGTAACCTAGTATGAAGCAGTTATTACATTTTAGCTAGCCTGATGGTACTCACCATGCTTCCCAAATGACTATAGCCCCTTGGTCTTAGGTTCGAGTGGTGGGGGAGGCGAAAGAAATCCCTTGGGAAGGGGGGATGGGGGTCAAGATTTCTTTGTGAGTCACGTACTGTGGGTGGGCGTAGAGACATTCCTGTGTGGATCCTCGGGCGTGACAATAAAAAGGCGCCTTTTTATTGTCACAACCTGTTCACATAGCAAGCTTAGGCCCGATCACAAAGCAGGCCCAGGCCAGACCACACAGCAGGCCCGTGACTCACTAGGAATATCTCCCCTCCTTAAGGGATTTCTTTCGCCTCCCCCACCACTCGAACCCAAGACCAAGGGGCTATAATCAATTGGGAAGCATGGTGAGTACCATTGGGCTAGCTAGCTTGATGGTACTCACCATGCTTCCCAAATGACTATAGCCCCTTGGTCTTGGGTTCGAGTGGTGGGGGAGGCGAAAGAAATCTCTTAAGCGGGGGACAGTACTTTGTGAGTCACGTACCTGTGTGGGCACCGAGAGACATTCCTGTGTGAATCCTCGGGCGTGACATCGGCCAAGTCATCTTACCATGTATAAGCTGCATGCCCAGATCGACGGTAGGTGGCCGAGCGAACTCCACATGCCTTTCATGCAGCCAAGCTGAAAGGAAACTTGTAAAGGTGCCTATTGTCAGAGGGAACACTATCATTCCCTACTGCGTAGAGGCATGTGAGTCTTCGGCCACCATACGACATATGACAACCCAGCTAACGCACCTGTTATCAGGACACTCCTCAGTCTCCGTATAAATATAAAATATAAAAAGGGGGCAAAGGGGGAGATTCGATCCATTTTTACTCGTCTTAGGCCCCAACTCCAAGAAAAAGGAAAAACTTCATAAAAACTCCTTCTCTTCCGTAAGGAAAAGAACCCACTCATTGTTAACCCATAGATACATACACTTGAATAATACGTCAGTGGACGTAGGCTTTGTTTGTTCTTTAACCAAATCACTTTAAAAACGCTTAATTCTCCCTTATATTTTGGGAGACCCATCGTCTCCTCAACCACCATGATGCATGGGTCGAGTCGTCTTTGCTGATTCCCCGGAATCACACACCCATCTTGCTTGGTTCTCACCTGGGTTAGTCGAATACCTCCAATTGACTCGTGTTCACGTTTCAGCATTCTAGTCGATACGGAATTTCGCATCAACAAGTTCAATAGTTCAAATTAAGAAATTCTCTAGCTAAATTAAGATTCAGACTATTGGAAACCTGTTTTGTGATAAGGGTATTAAACTGCCAAAGGTCTCATCGTTCAAATTATAACTTAGTAACTTACTGTTATTGGAGAGACCGTTTCTTCTTCTCGTTAGCTTGTTAAATCAAAACTATCTTTGAATATGGTAAAAACTATACATGTACATTGTAGATATGGTTCATCTTTATGGGAAATGCCTCCCAGATGAAATGTTAAAAAAGAAAAAAACCAAAGCAAAATCTAAGAATACAGATAAGAACCTAGTACAAAAGTAAGTAGAGGGGCATGGAGCACCACTCTTTATTGAGTCTTCTTCAGCACTAATTAATTTTCAATTTTGATGCTTTTTCTCTGCTTTCTGAAGCAAGTTTCCTTGAGTCACATCCAACATCCACAGTTCCAGAGTTACAGAGTTTACTTCCCCGTTAGGGTAATAAGCAGTGAC
This sequence comes from Pistacia integerrima, assembly GCA_026225825.1. Classification (NCBI taxonomy): domain Eukaryota; kingdom Viridiplantae; phylum Streptophyta; class Magnoliopsida; order Sapindales; family Anacardiaceae; genus Pistacia; species Pistacia integerrima. The sequence continues at coordinate 25,585,777 of CM047740.1, forward strand.
TTCCTTCCTTTTCAGTTACACCATGATCATGATTTCCTCTCTTGAACTGATCAAATCTCAAAAATAGAAATAGACGTTTGGGCTAATTACAACAACAAAATGTATAATGATTTTGGCTTTAGACTGTTATTTAGTCAATCTTGCTTATGGATTTCTGAGAATATCCGCTTCGACTTAATATTGTCCATTCTTTGGGATATGGCATATTTCTTCATATCTGAATGCTTTTATTTTGTGCTTGCTTAATTGCTTCCATGCTTTCTTTATAATATGATTGAAAATTGTTAAAACAAAAATCGAAAATCATAGTAAACGACAAAGAAACTATAGATTCAGATAGAGTTAATTAGCCTGATAGATAACCCCACATGACTATTCCCAACTTGTTCTTTATCAAGATAAAAATAAATAAATAAGAAACATTAATTTCCAGCCCCGTCGATGTCCTTTTAAACTATTCCCATGTGCATGTGCATTGTGATCAGGGCAATGAAGGAAAGATAGTCAAGAAAGCAAAGATCATAATAGAGATTTACAGTTCAAAGACTGAAGAGTCAAGTCCTATGGCGACACCTGCCATTTCTACAGTGACTTTTACCGAGTCCTAATCGATAGCAATTAGCATGGTCATCATCCATTAGGCAAAGTACCATGGGAAAGGCGCATCAACGCTTATTAGTTTTCCAAGGGTTTTGATTTTTGAACATATCTTGTTTGGTTTAAGATAAAAAGTACATTGTAAGTACTTAAACATATCTTTTGCTTTCTAACAGAAAATCAAAAGGGTACGTTTGTTTTTCTGCTCTTCAGCTTCTTAATTCATCAAACTTACTGTCTAATTAAGAATGATTGAACTCCTTAATTAATTATTAGAGATGAGAAAGGAGAAAGTTTGGCCAAGGCACATTAGAGGATAAGAACCTGACGTTTGATTTGATTGGCGGGGGCCATAGTCCCCCATGTTTACTGTCATGGACCAGAAGATGTTATTATATCAATGAGATTGGATTCTCTCTATTATTCCAAGGTTATAAACCTTCGGATAAAAGGGTGTCTCCAAAGAGTTAGCCGTTGGGTGGTTGACACGTTCTACTAGATTATCAATTGTGGTGACAAGTGGGTTCTGAGAATTGTACTAAGCTAGACAGAACACCCCTCCAATTGAAAGTAGAACCAGTTTCTGTTGCCTAATTCATGCGCACTTTTAATGCCTTTTATTAACCACTCTTCAAGTGTCATAAAACTAAGTCAATACTAACGGTTGTGTTCCTTTGTAATTTCGAGATAAATCACCTAAATCAGCAGTAAGGTTAAGCACAAAATTTGGTGTTTTGAAAGCAGTCAGCTCACTTACATGGAGTGGGCGAAAATATAAAAACGAAGCCATTGATATCTTAAGTTCATATCCATGTTTCCAGACTTTATCTCTCGTCTTAGTTGTGATGATCTTCTGGGCAGCCTATGAAATTTACTGCTTTACCAGACAGCCTTATGGCTATAGTTTGATGAGTTTCTATTTTAAATTAGAGTTTCAAAAACTTTAAAACCCTTCTCACGCTTGTCAGGAAATCGACGGTTGAGTCAATTTTCAATTCAAAGCTTAAACACCCTGAACTGGCTTGTTGGGAAATTCTTGAAGCTGCTGTAGCTGGTTATCCAAACTCTAGTTAAACAAATAGGTAGAAATTGAAATAAATATGAGCTTAGGTGTATTACTAAATAGAACTTGAGTTCGGATCATTCTTCGTATAATAACAGCCATTAAAGTTTTTACTTGACTTATGGTTTCAGGTTCCAAAAAATTAGTTAAGATGTACATAAACTAGTTTGAACACCCGATTATCAAAAAGAAAAAAAAAGGGTAGAAACTGAAAGATGGTTACATTGTTTTCAATTTAACTCTTTGATTGAGGGAGGTCCTTTATTTTCTCTCTTTTGTGTGATCAAAACACGCATCATTGGAAAAATATATACTAAGCATCTTTTGGCTGAATGAACATTGATCAAAGATAAATTCTTTGATTTCACCTTTTTGTTTGCTAATATCTCCATTTTTTTTTAATAAGTCTGGACTTACAAATACAAGAGAAGAATCTATGTAAAGCATTGGTAATCATCTTGAGTTCAAATAAATTCATTTCTTCTTTATGTTTTAACTGCTTGTTATTTAATTTTTAATTTACCTCTCAAGAATATTCCGTGAAAATTGATCGGTACACCATACACATAAAATAGCAGAAATATAAAAAACAAGGATTCAATCAAATAATTAAATATAAAATAAGAAAGGTTGTTTTAGAATTACATGCAACTATTTTTATGATGTATAATGGGATACATTTTCTTTTGAATAACTGAGATATTCGGGTCAACACCTTGACTAATCATCAGGGAGAGCGATCCTATAGGGACCCATCCCCAATGTTGAGTCGAACCTGGGATTGTGGGTTCTACCCATTTACAGCCCCTTAGTTCACCTTTAATGTTACATTACACATGGGTGAGTAATAGGACATATTTAGAAAGACTCATAAGATAAAAAGTGAAGGAAATATAGTTTATACACCCATTTTATTAAGAACATACACTTAATTTCAAGATTTTAGAAACCAAGTTTTTCATTAATTTTCGGAAAAAAAATTAATTTAATTAAGCATTAGTCTATAGATTTTGTAGTGAAATAATGAAATTAGAAAGAAAGAGAGAAAATCAATTAAATGTGGTTCAATTTATTTATGATTGGTGGGGACAAGTAATGTCATTATAGAAGATCTAATCGGTTCTAACGGTCTCCTACTAATCTCCAATTCTGGTGGTCATGCCATGAGGAGAATTAATTTGAATCTCATCTTTTACCTAACTAGCTCCATTTTTTTTGGAACCCTGATGATAAAAATTTATTGAACAAAAGAAAAAGGATTACATTTAACAAGGAACATAATAAGTATTACCCCTTTAGAAAGTTAAATACAAAACAACTTTTAGAAAAATGCATGAGTTAGATGTTATTAAAATGTTTTGAACTGTTATGATAACAACAGGAGAGGGGAGGTTGATTGCTTTAGGTTTAGTGGGGGACAGACAGCTTGAGTTTGGATGGAGAGATGCTGACAAAGCTGTGGGGCTTCAAGAGACAAAGAAGCATTCAAAATTGTGGCAGCAAAGCAATGGATAATTGGATATCTTATTATTATTTTTTTTTTTTGGGGGTCAATACTTTGATGATTGGTATTTTCTATACTGTTATAATAACAAGCGATCGAGGGTAGGTCGATTGCTTTAGGTTTGGTGGGGGAACGAAGAGGTTTTATGTTGGTGGGATAGATGTTGACAAAGTTGTGCGGCTTCAAAAATCATACAAAACGCTGACAAAAGAGCAATGGATATTACTGCTGTTATTGCAAGAAAACACAAGATAATTTAAAAGAAAATTTGGGCTGTCATATATCTAGGAGACCAATATAAACATAACAAATTTTTCTATAAGTTAAAATTGTTTTGTTGAATATGAACATTCTCATCTATGAACTTGTGATTATCAGTGATTTCATTAACCTTTAACTTTTATGCTTTTGCAATGCATTGATTTGGTATTCAAAAACAGAGATGAACCTGTAAGCATTACCATTTACATCCATTTTTGGAAACAAGAATTAGACAGTTCAACTTTGAAATCCTTGGAACATGAATGAAGAAAAACGGCAACACCATCTTCAGGGTTGTCTTTTTGTTCTTCCTTTCTAAAGATTAAATGATTTTACCATGATTTACAACCTCCCAGGGACCTTCATGAAAATTTGAGTGAATGTATATCTGTGGGACTCTAGAAAACTTTTAAGTTGTTGGCTAACTTTTGTATAGACTATACCCTACAGTAGAATAAAGTTAAATTTTTATTCTTAGAATGAAGTTTTTTCTTTTGAAAAGAATGTTTTGATTTGAGATAAATGAAATTATGTCATCATTTTATAAATGCATGTGATTATAACTGATCTAACTCTCAAACGACTACGGTTATGGCACTCATGGATTCCAATGTGATTACTATATATATATGTTGAAGATAGAGTAAAGGTATTTGAAGACATTTTATATATGTTGGGTTTGTTTAGAACAGAAGAAAGGTGATGATGATAAGCTCCATTTTTATGGTAATTTGACAAGGATAAGCGACGAGACCTTCCTTTCAAAAGGTTACCGTCATATTTGGAAAGGACCCAAAATGAAAGAATTCAAGAGATACTAAAAGAAGCCAATAAAAATCTTCTCGTTTAATATGAACATAACACAACTAAATTAATATTACTTTCAAATATGAATAACTTACTGTTTAACTTAACTAATTTGCTTGTATTGGCGCACAAGTTTTATAGTATATTTGACACTTTTTTCTAATCTTCATGAGAAGTTATCTCACAGAAACCCACCACCATGGAGGTGGCTCGAAGGTATCCGGCAAGGTTTTAAAACCCGATCCGGGGGGCAACTCGGCTAAGCCACGGGGTCACGGGCTTTACGGGTCGAAAGGTTCGACCGACGAGTTGGACCGTGACATCATCATGCTTATGTCAGCATGCTGATGTCAACAAAAAAATAAAAAAAAATGTAGATTTTAATTTTTAATGGGTTTTTATTTTATTTTTCTTCTCTGCTAGTGTTGGTTTTATTGAATAAAATGGGGAAAGGGAAGAGAAAAGCTGAAAAGGGTTACTTATAATTTTTAATTATTTTTTAATATTTACTGTAGCAACCTGGGTTATACCGGTTGGACCGGTGGTTCGTTGGAAAAAAACCAGTTCAACCCCAGGTGGAAGCGAGTCAATTGCTATTTTCGATTTTTAACATGAACCGACCCAATCTAGCCATCGGTTCTTAGTCGAACTGGTTCAACCGGTAGGGCAAGGTCGGGTTTTAAAACCATAGTATTTGGGATAGCTTACGCGTACCTCGAACCATGACCCTCCAGGTAAATTCTTAGAGGGAGTTATCCCACCGCAACCCATTGCCATGGACATAGCTCGGAGATGTTCGGGCCAGATTATGTACATCTCAAACCATGACCCCTTAGGTAAATCATGGACAAAGATATTACATTTGCGCCAAGCCGAGAATCAAACATAGGAGCCTTTTCCTTTGGGCCACCCATGGGTGGGTGTAACACTTACATGTTTGTAATAAATATAAAAGTATTTTAAACAGGTTTATAGTTGTAGTTGTTTTAGTTGTTTTAAAAAAAAAAAAAAAAAAAACCTTCTTATTTATATTTCTACTTGCCATATATTACACCTTCAAATCCATGTTTTGTATTATATTATTTATCCATTATTTTTCGCCGGTATCATGGAATGCATTCTTCAATGTTTTTGTATTAATTTCATCTTATAATATAAAATTGCAATGTTACTTGTCGTGTAATTTTAAGATAATCAATAAGTTTTAATTTAGGCACCTCTAGAAACAATTATCATTGCGTAATATATAATTGTAGAGATGAGTTTATATTAAAAATATAATCAAATGATATTTTTCTTTGTGGTCGAATGATAAATCCTTTAGCCACTGATGTTAGCTATATCTAGGAAAAGTACTTACCATATTTGTGCAATTATCTTAGTCCATTAGGCTTGTAGGGTGTTCTGTGACCTTAAGGATTAGACAGACTCCAATGTAAGCTTGGATACCTCATATACCTAAAAAAATATAATCAAATAACATGGACTATAAAAATTAAACACAAAAAATGATTATATAATATTATCAAATTAAATAACTTTTCCATTTTATTTAGTAATTTTGATGAAGGACAAATTTATAAACAAAAGAAAAAATGTTATTATGAGTTAGAGTCTAATAAGAAAAAAAGTGGAAGGCCAATAAGATTAAAGGAGAAATAAGCCACAAATTACACAAATAAAATAGCACACATAATATTACATAGATGAATATCAAAGTTCTTGATTTCCTAAACCAGAAAACACTTAATAAAACTAAACTGCTAGTGCTAGCTAGACAGAGGCATAACCTCTTACAAAAGCATATTTAACCCCAGAAGCAGTTCCATTGTCCCCTTCCTTTTGCTGAGGTAAGCTGAGGTTTCTACAGAACCTCTCGCACAAAAGCATTAGAAAAAGCAGATAACAGCTTCGTAACACAAACACAAAAGCATAACAGAGTAACCCACACGAGTCGATCAATGGTACTGATATTCTTTTACATAGGAGCACTAAAGGAGCGTTCAAGGGTCGATGGACGGGCTTGCTCAATTACCAAACGGAGCTGCATGCCATAAAACAGAATAATTAATAACAATAAACATAAATAAAACCCTTTCAAACTATAATAGTGCAACTGTGCTAGATAATTATACCTCCTTCTCCTTTCGCTTTAATTCCTCATGTTCTTCCCTTAGCATTTTAATTCTTTCTTTTAACTCGCTATCGTATGCCTGCAGGAAAAGAAGCAAAAGAATAAAATGGAAAAAAGTAAACAAATTAGCTTCCAAAGAACAACGTAAAAAAATTATAATACTAACAATCCGTCTCGCGCGAGATCTCTCTGCCGATCCTCGATTCCTCATCTTTCGTTGATGACGGTACTCAGCCGTGGTTCCGTCGAACCTCCTGCACCGTTTAGTAGATGCTGATAAATCTGCAGTAGGGTTGGCACAAACGGTAGAGGGAGGCACAACAGCGGCAATAGGAGGCTGAAGATTAGAAGGGATTTGGTGAACCTGACCAGCTGTCCGTCCAGAGTTTAGAGTATTAAAATTTGTAGGTGCATTAAATGAAGAGCGAAAATGAGTAGGAGGTAGTGGAAGGGGTGGGTTGTCAGAGCAAACACCAAGAAAGTTCCAAAGAATGGAATTTCTGTTAGTAGAAGGGGAATGCGAGGGAGTTTCAGCATTTACAGATAAATGTCCCTTAGAAACCATATAATAAGAAGTTCCGCTAGTATAACTAGAAGCTCCGCCATTATTAGGAGGATCATTGAGCTCCATATACAAATGTTCTACAGTCTTGAATGTTAAAAGGAAAACCGAGACTGAAAATGGTAGTTTGGGAGGGGAGATGAATTGGGAAAGATTGGAGATGAAGAATTGGAGGTTTGGCTAAGAATTATTTAGTGAATGTTTTGAATAACAAAGAGAGAGAAAGCTAATTCAGCTTGTTTAATGCAAAAGCTTATACTATGTGAATATTTTGAACTCCCACTGGCTCCTTTATAATACCTTGGCGGAGCTTAACTTCAATGAGTTAAATTACATTTTTAGCTCCAAGGTTTCCAAAAGTTACAAATACACCCAATATTTTCATGAGTTTTTTTAGGGTACACATTAATATCTTGAGTATTTTGATACACTTTTTTTTTTTTTAATGACCGGGGGGTGCTTGGGCATGTTTACGTGTACCTCAACTAATCCCTTAGGACCCTAGAACTATCGGCTGAGTAAGAGTTCCAATGACAACCCCTATTAGCAACCATGCATGGGGACTTGAACTTGGGAGACCAAATGTTAGATTTTCCTCTTGCTCGTTTACCCTCAAGGAGACTCGAACTCGGGAGATTATGTTAGATCTTTCTCTTGCTCTTTTACCCTCAAGGGGACTCAAATTTAAGAGATCATGTTAGATATTCCTCTTGAAAAATCATATTAGATTCTCCTCTTGTTCTTTTAACCTCAAGGGGACTCGAACTCAAACTCGAAATATTTTGATTATTTCAATACACTTTCTTTATTAGAAGATAAAAAAAGACACATTTTTTCTATGCATAAATAAGATAAATATTTTTATCCTTTTATGACTTTAATATGTGACTTAGGACTCATGTAAGACAACTCTATTTTCATACATATCTGTGAAAATTAACCAATAATGAGAGTCTTTAGTTGAAATATTGTTTTACTTGTCACTTATTTACCTTTTTTAATAAAAGAAATTGTAAAATATTATTCTAACTAAATATTGTCTGTTAAAATTAATTTTTACAAAAGTACTCTATGATAACGAAACATTACCTAAAAGGTCAAGCTCTCGTTTGTATGTGAGGATCCAGACTTTTTGGCTATGATATTACGTTAAGTTATCATCTCACCTAAAAGCTTAAGTTGGTAGGTGGAGGCACAACATATATTAGACCAATAAATCATAAACAAAATTGATGAAAATATCATCATCTCATACTTTAACCTATAATAAAGTAGATTGAATTTATTTAATATAATCATACTTTGTTTTTTTACCTGTTTCTTTTCTTTCACATATACATGTACATGGACGATCAAAAGAAAATTATTTATTCATTTAACATATACATAAGACACAACACAGTTTTCTTACTCTTCTTGTGAAAGTTGCTCTAAAAATATATAATTATTAAGAGAGATACTGAAATACATGGCAATGAGAAAAGAAAATAAACAAATAATGAAGAAGAAAGATTTGCAGCAATCTCGGTAGTTTTAGGATTCCGAGAGATTAGTTAAGGTCCACATAAACTAACTCGAACACTCTCGATCATAAAAAAAGAAAAAAGATTTGCAACAATGGTTGATCTCTTGTATAAACGTGTGTTGTTGTTAAGTCTTAATATTTATGTTAAGATATCTAAATCTTTTTATAAAATTTGTTTGTACATTTAGTATTATTTTATGTAAATATGATGTTATTCTTTTTACACTAGACAATGGGAAAGAAATAAACAATAAAAATTTATTTCTTCATACAACGTAAGAGATCGTCAAGAGACTCAAGACTGGAGAGGGATAATATTTTTCAAAGTTAATACCAAGTACCAACGGTCAGTCTTACCGAAGTTATTATTTATTAAGAACAGAGGAGCTTTTCCATGGACGTAGAATTTAATGTTGGAAGAAAACAAAACAAAAAAGTAATGTTTTATTTTATACAATACATCATATAATTGAAACATCCTTGGCTTTTTCTCAATCTGCAGTCACATCTTATTGGTCCTCATCCTATGAAAATCTCAAGAAATAACAACAGTATCCATCTGCCAAAAGATATTCATATGATACTGTAATCTTGATCATCTTATAATAAGTTAAATTATTAACTACTAAGATGATTTGTTGAACTCTCGATTCAATGCAGATACCATAATCTTGAAAAAGGCAACTTTTGTAGGACAAAATAAAAAATTAAAACTTACAGTATGGTGGAAAAGTACGCTGCTAAACTTTTGTTTTTCGTTATAATAATTAGAGATTAAGGATTAGGCCCATCTTTATCATTAAAGAATAATATTTGTTCTTTTCTCAGTTTCGTCTGCGGGAAATGTAAATTCAGTTTATACTTTATAATGTTAAGATCCTGCCACCACACTTAATAATTTTTTTTTTTTTTTTTTCTAAATTCAGGGTATTTATATCCTAAAAAATTTGTATATTAAAATAAAATAATCAATGAATATATTTGTTAGGCATGGCAATAGGTCTAGGCGAGGATCTCATTCACCATACCTATCACTGTCCTCAAAATCACTCTCCATCCCGATTACGGGGATGACAGGAATTCCTCTTTCCCGACCCTCTTAAAGGAGAATATTGGAGGCCCGTCCCCACCCCGTTAATTTTATATAAACATAAATTAATTTGAGCATTACCAAATATAATAGTTAATTTTCATCCACCTAACAAACACGTAAATTAATCATTTAAATATAATTAATTATACATAAATATGGGTTAGAGTTTGTTCTTATTCAATTGTTTAGGGCGAGGGAAATTGGGAAAATATGGGTATTAGTATTAGTGAAAAGTATATATATATATAATTTTTAATTTTATATATTATATACGAGGCAGGGCGGGGTAAAGGCATCACCCACCCCCACCCTCGCCCCTATCCCTGAAAAAACTGAGGCTTCCCCGCCCCATATGGGGCAGGGCGGGACGGGGCCCTGTATTTTCGGGGAACATTGCCATGCCTATATTTATAGATTGTTTTAAGAATAAGGACATTATTGTCAAAAAAAATTAATAGTTAAGGATAAAATTATAACAAAAATAAGATTATCTAGTAATCTTAAAATACCTAAGAAAATTAAAGTAGTCAGATTATCTCTTATATTACCAACAGTAATTACTATTAGTTTTGAAAGATTATCGGAATCTTATATTACTTAACAACCAAACAGGATAGTAAAGTAATATAAGATGATATTGTCTCAGTAATCCCCCGTTACCCCCAACCAAACACGATATTGTCTCAGTAATCCCCCGTTACCCCCAACCAAACACACCCTTGAGGTAAACACTAGACAAGTGTCACCCACTTTTGGTGGTGGTTTTATTATCTAATGGTCCAGATCTCACATTTAGGACGAAGCAATGAGTTCGAGTTCTCTTTGATTGCTAATAGAGGTGGTCACTAGAACTTTTATTCAGTCGATAATTCTAAGGTCCTGGGAGATAAGTTGAGATACGCGTAAACTGGCTCGAACACTCTCGATCAAAAAAATAAAAAAATAAAATAATCATGCAATGTTCTGTATAAATTATCTGAAAAAAAAAAAACAAAAGAGTATTTTAGAGTTAAAAAAGAGTAATGTTATGTTTACAATTGAATCATACATCTGAGTCATATAACTAAATAAAAAAACAAATGATAAAATAGTTATTTTACATAAGTTGTAAGCAAATGGTTAAAAAAATACTTAAAAAAAACACTGATTTTGATTTGATTGATAAAAGATTCTCCCTCCTTATATCGTTAAACACTTGCCATCACATAAAACAATATTGGAAAGAGAGACTGAGAAGGTTTACAGCTTTTCTGGTTAAGAAGAGAAGGGATATATGCCTGTCAATTGGAAAACTGTTTTATGCTGGGTTTAGAGTTTGAGAGGTCTTATCTTTCAAATTAAATCCTAACCCTAAGTCTAACCCTAACCCTTTAATTATAACTTACTGTTATTGGACAGACCGATTCTTTCTTCTCTTTCACTTCTTAAATCAAAACTACATTTCAGTATGGTAAAAACTATACATTTACATTGTAATTGTGGTTCATTTTTATGGGAAATGTGTCCCAATTAATGAAATTTTATTTTTTTTAATTACAGAAAAGAAATTAAAGAAAAATCCAAAAATATAGACAAGAACCTAGTACGAAACTAAGTGGTAGGGCATGAAGCACCACTCTTTATTGAGTCTTCTGTTGCCCTAATTATTTTTTCTTGTTTTTTCTCTGCTTTCTGAAGCAAGTTTTCTTGAGTCACGTTCAACTTCCACAGTTCCAGATTTACAGAGTTTACAGCTCCGTTAGAGTATAGTGACTTCCTTATCGTTCCGTTCCATCATGACCATGATTTCGTCTCTTAAACTCAGACTCAAATATTATAAAAATCAACTTCTGGGCAAATTAAAAGTAGAAAAATTGTAAATGATTTTGGCTTATATAATGTTAGTTTAGTCATTCTTCCCAAATGCTTTTATAAGAACATATTCTTAGGCTTAATATTGTCCGTCCTTTATGCACTTGAATATAGCATAGTTCTTAATCTTCAAGGAATAAATTGAGTTTTAACAAGCGACAAAGAGCTATATAGATTCAAAGAGAGATAATGGCTATTCCCTATCGAATTGATGTCCAGCCGAATTATTGTCTCCTTTTAAACTATTCCCATGACCAGGTGAAGCCAATGGAGGAAAGATGGTCAAGAAAACAAACAAACAAAGATTACAGTAGCCTGAGAGTCAAGTCGGAAGTCGACACCTGTCGATCTAAATTACTTTACTGAGTTCTATTCAGAAGCTTTCAGCTTTTGGACTCCGTGTCACCAGGTTGATGAAATACCTACCCCCACCATTTTTTTCTTTCTTAGTTCTTTTTGGCGACTGCATCATCCTCCATTACCAAGTTCCATGGGGAAGGCGCACCAATACTGATTATCGTTAAGTCCCTGTATTACTCTATGATAATGTGAGAACTTAAACAGACTGTTTCCTGACTGAAAATCTAACCACCATTTATTGAACTCCCTAACTAGAGATTAATCAAAAGAAAAAAAGTACAAGCGTGGGGAAGAAGACGGTAGACACGTCTTTCGTTGGAGACGTTTGATTTGATTTGGGGGGTTGGTGGGGTGGGGGCCGTAGGGCTCCTCCATATTGTCATATGTGAACCTTTCAGTAAAGGGATACCCTCGGAGAGTAAAGGAATACAGTGGTGGAGCAGAAGATTTAATAATGAGATTCTCTCTATTGTTCTTAGGTTCTGAACCTTTGAGTAAAGGGTTAACCCTCAGAGAGTTTTCGACTGGGTGGTTGACACGTTTTACAAGACAATCGATTGTGGTGAGAAGTGGGTCCTCAGAATTGTTCTATGCTGAGCACACCAAAAAAGAAGAACCGACCCTCCATTAGATATCAGTTTTTCTTGCCGAATTCTAGTACAAGTTAATTACACGTATCCGTTAAATATTGAAACCTCATAAATAAGTCACCTATACCCTTTATCATCAATTTTTGGTATGAAAGCTAAGTGAGAAAAGAGAAAAATAGACTAAAAATTATAAATTAAATATTTTAAAATAACAAAAAATATTTAAAAAAGAAATTTAAAATAAAATACATTTTAAGATTTAATATTATTTTTTAAAAATTTACTTCTTTTCAAAAAAAAAAAAGGTTTCCAACAATTAGAGATAGTCCGAAACATCATTCTTAAATTGTCAAAATGGGGTATTTTTTTTTATTATTTTTTTAATATCAAATTTAAAAAAAAAAGTATAATTTTTTTCAGTTTTTATACTCTTAATTTGTAATTTTTTTTTTTAACTCTTGATATCGTATTTATTAATTGCAAAAAGAAATATTTAAAAGTAATGTCCCAATTTTTCAAAGTTTAAAATTCTTTTAGCTTTACAAATAAAATGTAAAGCTTTATTAATGCATTTTTTTTTGTTTTTCAAAGAAACATATTCATAGTCAAATATTAAAAATCCATGGGCATATATGTAATTGCAAAAGACGGAGGCATCATCAAGGGTATTTTAGTGTTTTTCTCAGCAACTATGGTATTCAGAAATTTTTTCTAGAAAGTAAAGAGGTTGTGGTTCCGGTGATCTACAAATAGTAGTTTCCAAGATAAGAGATCTTTGAACACTCTTTTGAAAAAGAAGTAAATTTTTATAAAAATAATATTAAGTCTTAAATATATTTTATTTTAAAAAAATTCTAAATATCTTCTATTATTTTGAAATACTTTGTTTATAATTTCGTATTTTAGCATAAAATATCTTTTTTGCTCTTTTCTTAGTTAACTTTAACATAAAAAATTGATAGTAAAGGGTGTAAGTGGCTAATTATCGGGGACAACGTGTCAGCTTTTTTATGTCAGAGGGGGTGTAAAGAAATAATCCTAACAGAATCTTAAATGAAAATTAAACGAGTAAGATGTTTATGTTAACGGAATGATCTTTCCTATGCATCTCGTTTAATAATTTTATAAAGAATAAAGAATACAACTAAGAGGAGAGAATCCCTACACAAAACATCCCTTTACAGCAACCAAAGAGAAAACTCACCAACTATTTTTAGGTACCTTGACGGCTTACTCAGGACTCTTGAGTGTACTATTCAAGAGGTTTTAAATTCGCATGCCTATGACTACTAATAAGGGGTAGTCATTGAAGACTTATCTGACCGTTAATTTCAGGGTTTCGAATGACTAGTTGAGATGCGCTCAACCTAGCTTAGACACCTCCGGATACTAAAAAAAAAAAAAAAAAAAAAGAGAAAACTCAAGCCAAAAAGAACCCAAAGAGAAAGGATATACAATCCTGCAGCAAAAGCAGCAACCAACCCAACAACCAAAGGGGATGAAAAAAACAGTGGAGTATATACAACAATAACAGCTGTTTCCAATGCCATAAAACTAAATCAATGCTTACCGTTTGTGTTGTCTTTTTAATTTCCAGATAAAGTAATTAAACACAAAATTTGGTTTCTGAAAGCAGCCAGCTAATTTAATTACATTTGAGGGGATGACGTTTTAAAATAAAGGCATTGATATGTCAAGTTCATCATGTTGATTTTTCCAGACTTTACGTCTCTTCTTGGTTGAAATAATGCAATGGGTTTTGTAGCTTCAAAATAGTACGTACTGTTTTACAAGAGTCAAGACTCAAGACAACCTAATGGCTACTATATTTGATGAATTTCAATTTTCAATTCAAATATTCAAAACACTTTGTTACCGTAAACACGCTTGTCAGGAAACTGATTGATGAGTTTCAACTTTCATTTCAAAGTTTTGAACACATGCACTGTGTTATTTGCAACCTAAACAAAGCTTGTTGGGAAATTCTTCAAATTGCTGTTTCTCGTTACAACTAGGTAAAGATACAATTAGGAACTCAAAGATGGTTTACGTTAGTTCTTTCCCATTTAGCTCTTTGATTGAGAAAGGCCCTCACTTTTTGTTTCTTTTTACTGATCAAAGCATCATTTGAATTGAAGAATGCAAGATATCCTGACTGGTCGATCACGGAGTAAATTACATAAAAAAGGATTAGAAAATTTCACCAATTGTAGTGGGCTCTTGCTCTTCAAAGTGAATGGGCTCAAGCTTCCATGGTGTAATGTAAAATGAACATTCTATTCAATTGTTTCATGGTTGTGTATGTTGTATTATGTGATTTAATTTTAAAAGGATAGTCTCGTGAAATACAAGATTAAGAAATGAATCCTCACTAATTGATGAGTACACTATACACATAAAATAGTAAAAATATAGATACTAAAATACATAAATAATATATAATAAAGGTTGTTTTAGAATTACAAATATCTTTTATAATTCATAATGAGATACATTTACCAAGAGAGGGCAATTTTTTTTTAAAAAAATAAAATAAAATCATATAGTCAATAGGTGAAAAATATATACATTAGTCTACAAGAAGGGATAATCAGGAAAATCCCAAGTATCGTGAAAAAGAAAATTCCTCAATTTGTGAGAGGGAGTAGACCACCACTTGTAGGAACCCACCATTAGACTGATATTCACTAGCTTATTTGCAACAACGTTCCCTTCACAATGAATATGTTTGATATGAACTTGCATGCTTCTAAGTAGACGCAAACAATATAACCTTCTAACGTGAAGGGACCAAGGCCGCTTATCGGAATTATTCAACAAGTATTGAACATTTGAGTAAGAGAACAAAGGATCGACGATTACAAGATTAAGAAATGAATATGTTTGTTTACGATGTTTATGGTTCAATTTCTGTATGATCGACAATTGGTGGAGACAAAAAATCTCATAAGATAACCCTAAGAGATTGGTTTGAGGATCAAGGAGGTTTGCTCCTTTTTGTCTTTCAACGACTCAAATGGGGTGGGGGATCTCTATTTGCTTGCAATGCTGGTTGTTTGCGTTTAGTTAAAAGTAGAAGTAGAGGGCACCCTTTACCCCACACTTCAAAAAAAGTACAATTTTTTATGTAATAAAAAGTACATAAATAAAACGTACATAAGAAGTAAGAAAGAAAAACTTAGTTACGGAATTGAAGGTTGGGCTAACTACTTACTTTAGTATAGCTAAACCTAAAAAATTAAGTTTTTAGGTTCAAACCTTGAGACCACCTACCACAATAATATTGTGATTTACCTGGTTTAGGTTTGTAGTTTCTAGTTTCAAACCTTGGGACCACCTACCATAATAATATTGTGACTTACTTGGTTTGGGTTTGTAGGGTGTTCAGTAGACCAAGAAATTAGTTAAGGTGTGCGCAAGCTATCCCAAACACCCCAAATACCCAAAAAAAAAAAAAAAAAACTCTGAAGATCTAATGAAATTCTAGCAGATTTCTATTAATCCCCATAGCTTGAATTTTAGTGATCTGTTATACATGCATGAATCCATGATAATTGATCGATAAACACAAAATAGGTATAAATATATAACAAGGGTTGTAATGGAATGATATGGGTTTCCTTAAAAATTTAAATAGTTTATAATTAATATAATTTTTAATTTGAAGTATATTTAGAAATAGGGTCTTGTAAGATATATATATATATATATATATAAAAAAAAAAAAAAAAAAAAAAATTGGAGGACAAATACCACCACTTTAAAAATTATTCAACTATTTTTTTTTTTTTTTTTTCCAAACCCTATAGTTTTTCGACACTAGTATAGTTTTTGTTTTAATAATTGACCAATATGCAGAAAGAAATGTGAATGCTTTTATGGTTGGTTTTGTAGTGTTGTGATAACATGTGATGATGTGAATGTAGATTGATACCTTTAGGTTTGGTGGGGGGAGATGACAGACAGATTCATTGTTTGAATTTTGTGGTTGAGATGTTGACAAACCGGTAGGGCTTCAAGAGTACAAGATTAATCATAGAAAAATCTGACTACACAAAACAATATTGGATATATACATTACAGCTGTTGAAACATAACATGCACAAATTTAATTAGAAGAAAACTGGACTGTCGACATACATCTAAAAAAATTCACACAGATATCAAACTAGTAATGAGGAAAAAAACACGCATGATTTATCATAATTCGTCCTAATAAACAAGTTATATCTATACAGAGTTAATATTATTGAAATATTTCATCACTTCTTTCGTTACATCGAATGTATTTATCTTATAATTTGTTATCACAATTATATAAGAGAATAATAAATTTATATACTAAGTTTAAAGAGAAAAATCTAATATTATAAGGATATTTTTTCTTAAGCACATACCAAATTAAGAATTTAATTAATCAGAGAAATCCTACAATAGGACGCTGAATACGTCTATCTCACCCATTATTTATCTCACCCGTTATTGTTAAAGTAGTCAACAATTCTAACAAACACATAGTAGCCTTGTAGCTTTAATTTGCATTTAAGAACCTAGAAATTGAACTTGACAACTCAACGCATTATTTTATTATTATTATTATTATTACTTTGTATAGTTGAATAGTTTCAATAATCAAGTTGTTCAGAAACCATATGGCCGGTGGTGCGAGATGATAGTGCATGCTCAGTAGATTCCCATGACATTGAAGAAGAAGTTAAATGTTATGATATAAGTGGAGCCCTAAGGGCAATTCCCATGGCCAACACCACTAAAGATATTCTTGACGAAAGAAAAAGAAAGAGATGGGAATAAAACAAACTGAATTCTTAAAAGTTTTAGAAAGAAATTATAAAGTCGATACTTGACATATGTCACAGAGATGGGTGCTTGTCCTAAATACTCTACAACAAAGAGAACCTCTTTTCAACAAAGGTTACTTGTCCATATATACTCTTGATGAATTATTGAGTTCATCCTTGTCGATATCTAGACGCTTTTGTATAAAATTCACACGGACTTTTCTAATTTCCCGGGGGTTGTTTCACCATTCTGGCTATTGAAATTTGGAACTTTATGGTTGTCCAGTATATATAAAAGTCTGTGTCATCATCTTTTCATTTGTTGAAAATCATTTTGTGAAAAATATGTCCAATTCGAAGGATATTGACATTTGTTTGTTGTGTATCATTAATGGTTTATTTAATACAATATATACCATTAGTTAAACAGTTACATGAAAAGGGCTCAATCAATATAAATCTCATGCATTCCTTATTTTTTACTTCAAACAAAAATCAAAAACTAAGGAGAGTATCCCTGCCCACAGGAAGGTTGTATAATTTATTATTGTTATTATTATTTAAAAAAAAAAATTAGAGGTTGATTGTGATTTTATGATTATAAACATAATATAATTTCTAGCAAGAGAATTACTTAATAAAATAAGAGAGTTAGTATAAACAGTACTAGACTATGCATGTGTAAGACAGTAGATAATTACCAATTTTTTTTTTTTTATCACCGAGAGTGTCTGAACTAACTTACGCGTATCTCAATTAGTATCTCGGGACCCCGAAAGTCTGATCAGATAATCTTCTAATAATCACCCTTATTAGTATTTGGAGAAACTCAAACTTAGGAGCTTGGATAACCTTCTTTTATTTTTTTACCACTAGGCCACCCAGTAGTGGTTAAATTTTGTAAATGATAACTAATATTTTTCTTTTATAATGTTATATTAATCCCCTAGCTGGTTTTAACATAAAGAGAGTCATAAAAAAATTAATGTATTTTTGAAGTTATCTACTTATCTCTAAGATTCGGAAATTTTTTATTTTTCGGAAAAATGTCATTTAAACTAATTAGTTTCCTGGTCATATGAGTTATGAATAAATAATTATATAATTATGTTATGCCCGGGAAAATAAAGGGCTGACGTGGGAAAGTCACGTGAAGTCTGACCTGCTCCCGTCAGAGCAACACTCATACGTCATACCTGCCAAACGGTATGGAGCTCACACGCGTCCATTTCCCTGCAATGAGTCGTGCGAAGTCAGCTTGGGAAAGGAAGAATGGGACGTAAAGCTGGATTATATCCTGACAATCACACCAAACCATGGATTTAATGATGATTACACGCTTCAATTCAATATAAAAGGAAGAAGACCCCTTCATTAAGGGGATTCAGCCATTTTTTATACAGAAAAATCTCTCTCTCTCCCCTGTAAACATCCTTTTTCCAACTCTTTTGTAAGTCACACAGAGCGAGACCCTACACTAGTATCAATACAAATCAGTGGACGTAGGACTTGCTACCTTAGCATCCGAACCACTTAAAAAACTCTCCTTGCCTTTATTTCGCTTTATATATTCCATTTTCACGTGTATCTAACAGCCAATCAACGTTACGCACGTGGGGATTCGTTGGTGCTTAAAACTAGCACCAACAGTTTGGCGCTAGAAGGAGGGCCTGATTTAGTGTCTACCCTTCATCAGGAGGATCTTTGACCTACTGGTCTCACAACTACAATGGCCCGCCAATCTCACCGAGGCAGGGGAACCAAGATGTCGAAGGGGTCCCCCTAGCCCAGAGGGACACCCTTTCCAACATACCTCCAGTTCCGCAAAATGCTGCTGGGAATACCCCAGCAGCCCCGTAACTAGACCCCGCCATCAGAAGCTACCTGGAGAGGTTTGACAATACTCGTGACGGTCCAACCGAGGTCCGGACCGCTTGGACCAAGACATGTCATCTACGACACGAGCGGTATAACCGCCAAAAACTCGCGCGTGCAAAGCGCGCGAAAGGCGATAACCGTGTTGCGAGCTCGCAGTAGCGTAGGGGCAAGGGTAAGCAAGTGGCAAAAAGTAAGCCTATGGGCTCCCAAGGATCAGCAAACACAAAAGGTGCCCCAAGCAGGGTATCGGCAAAGCTGAGACTCGGTGAAAGAGTGGATCCTGAGCTGTCCCATGTCACGTCGCAGTCAAACCCGAGCAAAAATGCTGGACATGGTGGTTCCGATCACTACCAGCAAAGCGATCCCGATCGTTATGCGGGTGGCCCCCACACCTCGCGAGGCGGTTCGTACCACCGCGAGGGTCGTGAAAGTGCCCCGCACAACCCATCGCCTTCACACGCCTCTAGTCAGCGTGTGTCAAGTGCGGCCGGAAATGCCGGCCGAGGCGAGGAGGAATCCGATCTCCGGACTTTCCTGAACCGCAACCGAGAAGGCAGGGCTCGCACGGGTGAAAGCAACCCCCAATTGGCTCCATTACCACAAATTGAGGAGCCTGCGAGCCTCGGGACAGTTAAGGGGAGCAAAGAAACGGAACAGAGCAGTCGCCTCTACATCCCCATTTTCTCCTAAAGTGCTAGTTGCTCCACTTCCACCGGGGTTCAGAATGCCAGATATGCGGCCGTTTGATGGAAACTATGATCCGCAGGATCATTTATATGAGTTCAACGACCTGATGGAGCTCCACCAGGTTTCGGATCTTGCGAAATACCGTTGTTTGGTCGTGACGCTGACTTCTCACGCCAAACGATGGTTAAGGTCGCTCCCAACGGGGTCGATCAGTTCGTGGCCTCAGATGAGCACGACGTTCCTGCGGCATTTCCAAGCCAACCGGAAATTTTCAATGCCTCTGAGCTACCTCAGCAACGTGAGGCAAGAAAGAGACGAATCCCTGCAGTCTTACATTGATCGCTTCCACAGGGAACTTAACAAAGTGGCTCACGCTCCAGAAGAGTCCATCCGAACCCTTATAATAGCTGGAGTTCGCCCGCAAACCGACCTGGAAAGAACTGTAGGCTGAGGACGATATTTCCCTCACCAGGTTCCATAACCTGGCAGAAAAGTATCTCCGAATAGAGAATTCGCTGGCGGCACTCCACAGTCGCGATCACGGCACTTCCCGAAGACGCACGGTCGAGGAGATAACAAAGTAGCTAATTGCAAAGGAGAGCGACGATCGTGAAAAGGCAAGCCCGGGAAAGGGCCCTCAGATGCATGCGTAAAAAATCCTATGCTCGCTGTTCCTCGTCCGCGACTGCAGGAGGCTCAATATACTCCGCTGAATGTATCCATATCAACAATCCTTGATAAGTCCGAGGAGGACCGGCCATTGCTTTCAAGGTGAGCCGAACGCCCATGAAAACTCCCCTGCTGCGAAACCCGAAAGGGCAAAGAAACAAATGCTGCCGTTACCAGTCGGGATAAGCGGGTATCAGCTGATGAGTGTCGAGCTCTAAAGCGGAGCTATCGAAGAGCTTATCAAGAAGGGGCACTTCAAGGAGTACATTGATGACTCCCCAAAAGAAAACCAAGGGGAGCGAAGGAAAAAGCGCCGTGATCGCAAGATGGTACAAAGAATGTGAACCTAATTTTCCCGAGGTCCGTCATGCCTCACCTGGAAACACGCGCTGGAGCGCGCATGTATGCTCGTGAAGCGTCATTCGACCCGATCGAGGGTAATGAGGACATCGCAAGCGACCTCGAGAAAGCCGGGGAGGAAGGAAGAACCAATCACCTTCTGCGAAAGAAAGGCTGGCTCGCTTGCACCACCCACCCACACGAGGACGCTGGTGATCACACCACGATAGGGTGTCATAATGTCTCAGAATGCTCGTGGACAACGGAAGCCATGCGAACATTTTGTTCAAGTCCGCTTTCGATAGAATGAACCCAGTCGAGGCCGACCTGCCTTGACCTCGATGCCTCTATACGGATTTTCACGAGGGATCACCACGATCCCCAGTAAAGGTAATCCGGCTCCCAGTCACGCTCGGCGATTACTGCGAGGTGACTAGGTTCTTGCCAGTGCTGTGGAGTGGGTGCGCCCATCGGCCAACCTTGAATGGAATCCTAGGGTGACCTCTGTTGAGAACCTTCGGGAAGGTGGTGTCAACTATTTATCATCTCAAGATGAAGTTCCCCATCCGTGCGGGGAGGGGATAGGGGAGGATGAAGCAGGGTCATGAGCGCTGTCTAGCGAATGCTACGTAAAAGCGGTCCAAATGGCCAAGACAAGGGGAAGGGCATTTGTGCATCTGTACCATGCCCACTGCTAGGCGATCATGGCGGATCGAGCCACGGCTGGTCCGGCGGAGGATAATATAGATCCACGAGGGAAATCTCCCCGAACGGCCCGGTTGAGGATCTGTCAAGTTTCGGTTGATCTAAAAGAGCCAAGCCGAATGCTAAAGATCGGAAGCTGTCTCAACCCATGACTACCGCTTTTGAGCCGGTAAGCTTCTTGAAGGAGAACATTGATGTGTTCGCCAGTGGCAGCATGCTAGATATGGTCGGGAGGGTCGCCGGACGTTATTTGCCATTCATCAACGTCGGCCGGTGAAGCTAACCGCCATCGCCAAAGAAGGGCGATGGATCCTAAGCGATGCAGCCAGCGTTAAAATCAAGGTGGAGAACAACCTTCTCCGAAATGGATGATTCGCGAGGCTCTGCCCAGGGCACAGGTCCGGGTCGACCAACCCGTGACTGGTAAAGAAGCCAAATGGCAAGTGGCGAACCTGCGTAGACTTTAGCGACCTGAACAAAGCTTGCCCGAAAAGACGTCAACCCTTGCCGGAAGAATCTGATCATCGTTGTATAGCCTGGGTGGGACTGTGCTAAGCTTCATGGATGCATACCTGGGATACAATCAAATCCCGATGTATAAACCAGATGAGGAGCATACGACCTTCATTACGATGGGGGCTATATGCTACAAAGTCATGCCCTTCGGCCTCAAGAATGCGGGGTGCGGCCTATCGAGGTTGGTCAACCGAATGTTCTCCGACCAGATCGGGAGGACAATGGAGGTCTATGTGGACGACATCGCCTTTGGTCAAATCCCAGTGCGCCTCGAGCATATTATCGCATCTCGCCGAGATGTTTGACATCTCTCCTGAGGCTCTGAGAATGAAGTTGAACCCTCTGCCCGGGAAAGGGTGTTCGTCGGGGTATCATCGTCGGGAAATTCCCTGGGAGGGTATATGGTCAATCAACGAGGCATAGAAATAAATCTGAAAAGATTCAAGCTCTTCCGATATGGAGAGCCCAGAGCCCGATCAAAAAGCCCCCGGAGTCGAGTTTGAAGAGGGCGAATAGCGGCACTCAGTCGTTTCATATCAAGGCTAACAGACCGCTGCTTACCATTCTTCAATGTTCTGAAGGCCATTAAGAGATTCGAGTGGACTTTCGAATGCGCGAGCATTCCAGTATAAAAGAGCATCTTGGGAAGCCACCTCTCTCTAAACCTCTTCCACAGAAATCCCGCTCATCTACTCCGTCCGTGTCTCGGTTCGCGTGGTCGGTGCGGCTGCTAATACGGGAAGGAAAAAGCCCCCTCGATTGGCTAGTATATTATGCAAGTAAACATCTATCGGATGCCGAGATGCGGTATTCGGAAATGGAGCGACTAGCTTTTGCCCTACTGGTCGCGTCCAGAAAGCTGCGACCTTACTTCCATGCCCATACGATCAATGTAATGACAAATTACCCCCTCAGATAGGTCCTCCAGAAACCAGAGGCCTCAGGTAAACTGCTCAAATGGGCCATGGAGTTAGATCGAGTCGACCTAAAGTATACGCCCTGTGTACCATTAAAGCGGCATATCTCGAGACTTCATCTCGGAATTTTCCTATCTCCCAAGCGAGCAAGAATCCCTAGCGAAGTCGGGCAAGAAACTATTCGAGAACACATCGAGGGCACAGAACCTCTACGTCCGACGAGGGTCATCGAACGAGAAAAGCCGTGCTGGGTCTTACTCTGTAGTGAGCCCCGAGGGGATCCGAATTCATGGTATTCTCCGGTTCGGGTTTAAAGAGACCAACAATGAGTCCGAATACGAAGCTCTGCTCGCCGGGTTGCGACTCGCCAAAGAAATGGGTGCAATCGCGATCGTATTTCTGGACGACTCTATGCTTGGTCGTCAACCAGATTCTAGGGGAATACCAAGCCAAGGAAGGGAACATGGTCCGCTACCTGAAAGAAGCTAAGGTCTCTCTGGGGTCGTTTAAGCACTTTGAAATTGCTTAGATCCCCGGAAGGAGCAGCAAGCTATATCGAGACGCCTTGGCAAAGATAGCCTCATCGTTAGACTCGAGAGGCTCCCAGTGCGCATTCCCTGTCGTTTCGTTCGTTCCGATGCTCCGAACTATCGCCTCAGGCCAAGAAGGCAGCCACGGTAGTGAATGTGGTTCGCCCGATTCTTGGATGGCTCCCTGCCCATTATCACGGTACCTCGAAGGATGGGACCTTGCCTAGCGGACAAGGTCGAGGCTAGGGTCCCTGCGGGTAGGGATACTGCTTCGTTTCACACTATCGTGGATCGAGTGTATAGGAGAGGATTAGTCTGCCCCTCTCCTCCTCTCGTATAACCACTGAATGTTGCGACGACTACATCATGAGGGAAATCCATGAAGGGATCTGCGGTAACCACACGACGACTCGATCTCTTGCGAACAAGATTGTTCGCGGGGGTGGGTATTATTGGCCCCGAATCCAGGAAGATACGCACAACTTTGTCAAGAAGTGCGACAAATGCCAGCGGTTCGCGAACATTCCGCGAGCCCCATCTCACGAGCTGATTACTATGTCCGTTTACAGCCGTTTTCCATGTGGGGGATCAACCTTATCGGCCCCATGCCGGTTGGAAAGGGAGGGGTTAAGTACGCCGTGGTCGCCGAGACTATTTCACAAAATGGGTCGGCCGAGCCACTAGCCGCGATCACGACCAAGAAGCTAAGAGACTTCGTTTTCAAGAACATAGTGTGCCGCTATGGAATTCCTCACACCCTCATCTCAGATAATGGAAAGCAATTCGATAATGAGGAGTTCAAGCGATCTGACAGTCTGGGCATCCATAAAAAATTTGCCTCGTCGCGAGAAACTGCAAGCGAATGGCCAAGTTGAAGCTGATCCAACAAGACCATCAAGCACACTCAACGAAGGCCAAGCTCGGGGCAGCCGAAGGGAAATGGGTGACGATCTCCCCGAAGTCTTGTGGGCGTCTGAGACAACTCCAAGGACCTCCACCTCGGAAACCCCATTTTCGTTGGCCTATGGTTGAGCGATGATCCCCGTAGAGGTCGGGACCGGCCCTCTTCGGGACTGGGAGGGACAGTGAGGGCGAAAACGAAGCAGGCGAGAGCGAGTTTGGATCTAATTGAAGAGCATCGCAGCAAGGCTTCGCTAAGGATAGTAGCCTACCAGCAGCGAGCAAAAAGGTTCTTCGACTCAAAGGTCAAGCGAAGAGATTTCCAGTCGGAGACCACCTTGTCTTGAAGGAAGTTCTCCTCGGGCTGACCGAGAGCCAAGTGCTTTTTACTAGGACCTAATTGGGAAGGTCCGTGCGGTCGACAAAGTGATCGACAGGGACCTACCATCTAAAAAGATTGAACGGCTCCAAGGTACCCCCGAGCTTGGAATGCCTAGAGCACCTCCAGCCATACTATCGTAATCCCGAACTCGACGCCCTCAATTTTTGTTAATTCCTTTTTTAAAATATTACTCGTTTCGCTTAAAGACAGCCGCATGTGTTCTGTTTGCGTGCAAGAATTTATATGTAATCGCCTATGTAAATCGCAATTGTAAATTGTACATATTTATGAAAAAAACGAACGCAATTGTAAAGAAAATGTCATGTATTAAAAAGTCGCTCGATTACAATGGGGGAGGGGGCAATTCACACACTAAGGCTGGTGAGGGAGCATCCTTCGCCGGAACCACCTGCCTCGATCGGGTCCTTAAGGGCGGCCAGCTGGTGGCCTCAGGTCGTCCCTCCTCGGCCATGATCCGTGAAGGTTGCTCGCCGAACCCTCCGGGAGGAGGTCGGACGTGTCCAAAGGTTCAAAGGGAAATTCCTCGCCCGCGGGGTGGTGTAGATGGACCCGACCTGCCCGAATCCCGCGGACCTTCTCCATCCATCTCCTGCAGGTGATTACTGCATTTCTTCAAATCGAAGCGATCCTCTCCCCAGCTACTCCCATTTGAGCTCGGCCTCAAGAGCTAGCCTTTCTTGTTCGGGAGGCCCTGACGTCTTGTTCGCCTCGAGCCTGCTCGAAGGTCGCCCGCATCTCCCGGTCCTTTCTCCGACCTCCGCATGAGTAAACAGGGCGGTTGTCCTCTCTGAGTTCTTTAATCTGCCTTGCACGTCAAGCGAGTTCCGCCTTTTGGAAATCCACCGATCGTAAAGCCCAGGCATCCTTTTGGTTCGAGATACCTATTTGCCAGCTGAGGCGCAACCGTGTTCTTTCGGCTTGACGGACTCCAAGCTCTATTTTAGCTTGCGCCTCCTCCTCCAGTGACATTGTTCCTGCTGCCCCCAATGGGGAACCGCGTGTTTTCCATGGCCATCCTCATTGCAAGCAACCCCTCGAGCAAGATGAGTTAGAAATAAATAAATCGAATGAAGTTTTAAACACGGATCATTTACCTTGCTCGAGATCTTGGAAGCGACACAGGTCGTCAGTGTGTCGCCGAGTGTCGGCAAACTCTGTCGTAGGACTCCAGCGTCCGCGCTCGCGACAGCCATGACAATCGGCTGCGGGAACTGAAACGAGACTACCCAAGTGAGTCTAGAACAGCGCGTCCTTCGCCTTGTCACCGTGGCTAGCCACAATCATTGAAGCTCGCATACTCCTTGCCCGACCTCCGGGATCCCCAGGCGCGACCTCGTCAGGCTCCCCTCGATTCAGTCCTCGACTCGTCGGCCCTGAACCTCATTTCCTCTTCTTCGACCTCCTGGCCGGAGCCTTCCGCCTCGGAGGCGCGGATTAGGCGCCCTGAGCGACCTGTTATCCTGGTCGCTCCTTGCTGAGGGCGGGGAGGGTGGGAAGTCGGGGTTGGGGTTGTTCGCAGGATTGCCGGGATAGGACAGCTTCAGCCAGCCTCCGCCCTCTCTCCTCGATCGAGGGAAGATGAATGGTGCTCAGTGGGCCGTCCGAACTCCTCTTTGGGGGCATTGTTTCGCATTTGAGTTCGTTAGTAAGCAAACTTATTCTGACGAGAGAAAGGAAGGCCAAGAGTATAACCAACAATTACCCCAAGGGGTAACGACGCCTTGTCACCCGAAAAAACCGTATTTACTGCAAGTTCGCGGTTGTCACAAGCTTCCTCGTCGCGACTATCCTCGTCCCAAAGACTCAAGGATACAAGCCTGTCTGGGTCAGGCCGAGTAGCTTTGCCTCGGTCGTTGTTTCTATTAAGCTGCAAAATAAAGCGGAGTCGTTATTATGGATCAAAGCGAGCGAGATAATGAACCCAGCGAGAGAAAACCTACTTGGATTTTGGGGCAGGCGTAGCAGTTGTAAAAGAAAAAGAAGAACTTTGTCTCGTAGGGAAAACCCCATCTCAGGGACCTATGTGTATCCCCAGCGGCAATGGTAGGTCGCCGAGACAAATAGTACGAGTCCTTGTCCCTACTCTTCTTAAGGTAGTAGGCGGCGCCGAGCCCTCCCACCGCCGTTGGCTCTCCCAAGCCGCTCGCAAGACGCGATGTACATCGCGACAAGCGATGACATACGCGTTTAAGCGTCCAAGCTACATAGGTGCGATCCCGAAATGATCCGGGGAGTGACTGATGAAATGATGGAAGGGAATCCTCCTCCACCCTTGAAGATCTCTTCGAGATCGCGACAAGGCCATCGGTCGGGCGCCGTGACGGTTTGGTGTGGTCGAGGAATACCTCCGTGCGAATATCAAACTGCATCTTTATTCTATTATATTCCTGGAGGTGAGAACCGAGTAGACATCGAGGGCTGCGTCCCTCGAGAACTTCCCAGCGAGGCACGTGGCTCACTTCCTCGGGAGTGCAAGGATGTTGTGGTTCCATTCCGATCTGTAAGCTGTCAGCAGTACGGTCCGTTAGGACCTCCGTGTTCGTCCCCGCGTGGTGGCGGGGGACATTCTTAAAATCTCTGAAGTGGCTCAAGCCGTCATCCACGGCTCGAATCCAATGGCGGCGTCGCCGTCCTCGGTGAAACGCCGAGAGACCCAACGCCATTATCCAACCAAACCAATGTGAAAATAAATAAATAAATAAAAAAAAAAAGGGGGAAAAGGGGGAAGAACCTTACTCTGGGATGCGAAGCCGAGGCGAAACTCGTTTCGGTTGCTCAGCCCCGCCGCCAATCGGAAGAAAATTATTCCCTGGTTTGTAAAGGTTTGTCACTCGAAGCTCAAAAGAAATTTCTCGACCTCGTGAGAAAAAGGGGGCGTAAGTTTTTATATGTGGATTGAATCGTAGTTACCACCCCTTAAGGCCCTTGAAGCTGACAACCCACTCTGCTCTCCCCGCGTTCCCGTCGTCCCCGCGTCCGCATTAAATGACGTGATAATGGTGCGTCGTTTCGAACGCTGATACGTGAACTAATCTGTCAAGGCGGTAGTATTCCCGGCTCTGAATGCATTTAATGTGCCTGACACGCTTTAGCACGTGCAGAACGTCTGACAGCGTAAAACCAGTTCATTGAATCTCAAAGGTACGGAGAGGAGCGTCCCCCAAATCCAGGTCGCTAAGGTGAAGATTGTCAGGTCACTCTGGTAAGGAATTGCGCGAGATCGTGTTCGCCAAGAGTTCTGTGCCGAGCTCATCCCGTCGTGCCTGGAGCGACCTAAAACTCTAATGTGACTTAGTTTCCAAGGTCCGATCCTCGGACCTTAAAAACTAGGGGGCTTTTGTTATGCCCGAAAAAATAAAGGGCTGACGTGGGAAAGTCATGTGAAGTCTGACCTGCTCCCGTCAGAGCAACACTCACACGTCAGACCTGCCAAACGGTATGGAGCTCACACGTGTCCATTTCCCTGCAATGAGTCGTGCGAAGTCAGCTTGGGAAAGGAAGAATGGGACGTAAAGCTGGATTATATCCTGACAATCACACCAAACCATGGATTTAATGATGATTACACGCTTCAATTCAATATAAAAGGAAGAAGACCCCTTCATTAAGGGGATTCGGCCATTTTTTATACAGAAAAATCTCTCTCTCTCCCCTGTAAACATCCTTTTTCCAACTCTTTTGTAAGTCAGTCCGCAGTAGCGACCTGACCCACACTAGTATCAATACAAATCAATGGACGTAGGACTTGCTACCTTAGCATCCGAACCACTTAAAAAACTCTCCTTGCCTTTATTTCGCTTTATATATTCCATTTTCACGTGTATCTAACAGCCAATCAACGTTACGCACGTGGGGATTCGTTGGTGCTTAAAACTAGCATCAACAAATTAAATTATAGAAAATAAATAATCTAAATTAGCTTAACACCAACTCAAGCAATAAGAGGAAGAAAATAATAATTATAAACTGGAACAAGACAGCAGAGCTTTATATACAAGCAAAATACTAATATATATTTTTAAAAAAAATATAAAAACTAAAACTTCTTATAAAACAAATACGATTGAAATAATTTTAAATATTTTCTTCTTAAATCAAGTTTTAGAAATTAAACAAATTTTCAAAAATAAGATCCTCGTTATCCACCATAGAAACCATAACAACCTGTATCTGTCTTTTTTGTTGCATATTAACTCTATCATTATGAACTTCTGATTATATCAAAGTTGATTTTCTTAACCATAATTTCCTAGTTTCATGCATTTGGAAGTTGTCGACCACTTCAACAATAATAGACCATGTAGATGCATTCAAGGGTCCCACTCTAGGCGGTTTAGGCCTATTCCATGAAGAGTCGTTGTATAATTTCTCTAAGTAATTAATTCCTAATTAGGTTTGGGCTTAGAAAATGATTATTTGTAATATTAGGTTTTACTTTTTAAACATAGTATATAAACTTATTTTTCTCTTGTATGAGTATGATAGCAAATCATAGGATAAATTATATTTATTGTAATGAGAGAAGTGAGTAAGTATTTCAATAATATTAACTCTGTTAAACGTAACCTGTTAATTAGGTAAATTAGGGTAAATCGCACGTATTATTTTTTTCCTTTACTTGTATGTGATTACTGTTTTTTGTTTCATATTACTCTAGATTGTTTTAATCAGAAAGCGTTGATTTGATATTGACTACACGACAAATTTGATGAACCTTATCTTTATGGCTTCGTTATGTTTAAGGTGGGATATGAAATACTTATGTAAAGTTATTTTCTAATTTTAGGATAAAGAATGGAAAAGCTAGATGTTACATGAGATTGAAAGAAGGTAAATCAATTAGAACATTTTTTCCTTAATAAACATGTGATAAAAAATTTGTAATAATTTGTGCTTTCGAAAGAAATATTTTAACTTGAGAAAAATATTAAATCTTATCTATAAATGTTTTCATGATTTGAAAGTGACAGAGGATTATTATGTATGTTGGAGCCATTGCGCCTATCCTGGGACTGTTGCGCCGGGGACGAGCACGCCTTGGCAGGTTTCTGGCAAGACAGCCATGCCGCGTGCGCCTTGCTCCTCCGGCTGTTGTTCTCTTCTCCCAGGTGTGATGGTCTTGTATTTTCATATTTGAAAAGTATGACATGATTAGCGAGTAAAAGACTTAACCTGATTTTTTTTTTTTAAGTTTATTTATTTATAGCTTAATGGAACTATAGTTAATTGGGAAAACTTTAGGACAAAAATGTTATTTTAACGAGGCCTTTTAGATTTTGTTTAAATTAAAGAATTCTAATCGACGATCCTATCCTTCTCAATTTTAACATGATATTAAAAAAAACAAAAAACTTTTTAAAATTGTTCCCAAACTTTCTTGAAATGTTCAAAGTAGCTCTGAACTATTTCCCTTTTAGGTCAAGTTGTAGATCACACGTTATGTAATGAAGCTGTGTGTTTTCTTTCTTTGCAGATGAAAGGTAGACGTAAGAGACAAGAAATTAAAGGAGAAATTAATACGCC
Source organism: Pistacia integerrima (assembly GCA_026225825.1). Taxonomy (NCBI): domain Eukaryota; kingdom Viridiplantae; phylum Streptophyta; class Magnoliopsida; order Sapindales; family Anacardiaceae; genus Pistacia; species Pistacia integerrima. The sequence goes on from CM047740.1 coordinate 25,615,990, forward strand.
ACCAATTAAACACATAAAATAACACACTGTAATAGTCCAAGCCATGAAAGTAATGACACAGATGAACACAACTGTTCTTGATTTCCAAATACTTCATAGCCGCTTACAAAAGCATTGAAACCCCAGAAGCACTTCCATGGTTCCCTTCCTTCTCTCTTTTTTTCCGAGAAAACTAAGCTACCAAGCCAGTCAGCTGAGGTTCTTACGGGAGCTCTCATACAGAAGCATTAGAAGGCCACGAATAAGAAGTTCATAACATAAACATAAAATCATCAAACAAAACACACAATCTAATAACAACGACTCCATTAATCTCTCATTTGTGCACCACCGTATTATATACCATGTCATATTGATGGTAGGTGATCACATTCCTAAGAAATGAGAGCTCAAGGATCGCTTGAGTCGAAAGCGTTTAGTCCTGCAGCTTCAGCCGCTAAGCGCAACTGCATGCCAAAAATTTCAATCCAATTAGCTAAAACAAAATAATGAGTGAAATATAACAGTGCGACTGTGCAGTCTTCGTAATAAAACAAAAGTTGCTATTTAATTTTACGTCTTCAATCTTCATGAGTCTCTCGTTCTCCCTTGTAAGCGATTGAATCTGAGCCCTAAGCTGCTGATGGTAAAGCTGTAGGAAAGGGGACCAAAAGAACAGGATAATAAGAAAAAAAAATTAACTTGCAGGAAACAACGTGAAAGAAATTAATCATTCTTCTTACACGCGTGTTTGTTCTCAAGCGCCGACGACGGCGGTCAGTAGCTGCTCGTTGAAGTCGCTGGTTCATCTTCGTAGTGGTTCTGGAAGATGCGTAACGGTTAGGCAGGAGCTCAGGAGCCCCAGGAGCTCCAACAGGGGGAGTTTGATCTTGAGTGTCAGACGGGTTAAAGGTCAAGAGACCAAGAGAATGCTGGAGATTAACGTGGGTGTTATGGGGAGGGGAATGTGGCCGGCTTTCAGTTTCTGAGTCCATCAGATCTAGAGGTAGTAGATTTCAAAGAACGATTTGATGACTATTACATGTGCAATGATAATCAGAAACATTGATATCATTACGGAAGTATCGCTCTCCATGCAATGATCAGGGAATTAGGGATGAAGAAGAAAAAGTTAGCTGAAAATGGTAGAGTGGGGCGACGATGATGAAGTGAGAGAGGAGGGCTAGATACGCTAGAACAAGTAAAAACCTAAGCTTGTTTAATGCAATAGCTGCTGCTTTGAGGTTCTGTCGAACACCCAGCTCCTCCTTTTATAGTACTTAGGTTAGGGCGCTTAACTACAACCTTGCCAAAGTTAACTTTAATTAATACTAATTATACTCCCATTTTCTCTTCATATCTTTTTCTCGCGTAATAAAAGATAAATAAGCTAATGAGCATTCATTTTTTTCACTCACTTTTCTCACTTAACTTATCTCTCCTCGTCCCTGGGGAATTTTTGGTCCACATCCCTTACTTTTTTCGGGGAATCCCTACCCTATATGGGGTGGGCCTTGGGGTGTCAATCGAGCCGAGCCGCTCGCGAGTCGGCTCGGCTCGTTAAATACTCGAACTTATAATCGAGCCGAGCCGGCTCGAATAAGACTCGAATTAGGTACCGAGCCAAGTTCGAGTCTACCACGGCTCGGCTCAATTCGGCTCGCAAGTCAATAGTGGCTCATTTAGGGTTTTTTTTGCAAAAAATAAAAGTTTTAGGTTTGTTTGTAATTTGACATGTAAAAGTTTTAAAATATTGCAAATTAACCCAAACCCCAATTAAAGTTTTAGGATTTTATAATTTGTTGTGTAATACATTGTTGATGTGTTGGTTTGGATGTGATTTGTGTTGATTTAAATGTGATTTATGTTGATTTGGATGCAAATTTACCAAAAATTGGATCTGATTTGTATAAAACAAGATTTGCAAGTTATATAAAAAATGGGTCAAACAAGTCATAATTGAGCCAATTCGAGCTCAAGTTAATCGAGTTTTTCGAGTCGAGTCACGAGCTGGCTCGATTATAAACAAGTCGAGTCACGAGTCAAATTTTCCTTATTCGACTGACTTGTGACTTAGCTCAAACTCGTTTAATGCTTAACCAAATCAAGCTCGTTTAGGGTGATGCTCGACTCAACTCGGCTCGTTTACAACCTTAGGTGGGACATCTCTCCTTGTTCCTGTCCTATCCCTGGGGAATTTTTTGGTCCGCATCCCTTGATCTTTTCGGGGAATCCCTGCCCCGTATGGGTGGATCCTCGGAAATCCGGAAACACTGCTCATCTCTACCAAGAAGAAATACATATATTTTATAGGCAGTAGAATTTAGTGTTGGAAGAAAACGAAACAAAAAACACAATGCGTGATTTATACATGACACCATACATTTCACAACAATGCTACGGACACCGGGATTTTTGCACCAAAATATTGTACCGGCCTACGTGTAAGACATCTCTAATTTTTTTAACAATTTTTTTCTAGTGAACGGCCGTCCATTACTTTTGGACGGGTGTCCATATACAAGGGACGGGCGTCCCCATTTAAAGGACGCCCGTCCATAAATAAAATACAATAAAAAGTTTTTATAAATATTTGGGACAGCCGTCCATCTTTTATGGACGGCCGTCCATTACTTTTGGACGGGTGTCCATTTGTAATGGACGCCCGTCCATACTTTAAAAAAAAAAAAAAAAATTCGGAACATGGATATTGCTTCTTCTTCTTCCTTTCGGAAATGTTCCATTTTCTTTCTCTTGGAATAACGGCGCCATGCAGCTTGGATGAAGCATGCGGCCCATGTCCTCCACTGTTATGAGTAGAACTGAAGGTGTGTTGAACTCGTCTCTTGTGAAGGCGCTCGAATTGAGTGGCCGCAAATTTTAACTCTTCGGCCGACGAGCAAAAGCCCTGAACCTCTCTCATAGCCTTCATCGTCCGTAAAAGATGGGAGGTTAATGCTAGATTTGGGTTCCAGTGCCGAGTCAAAAGCTCCTCGCCACAGAAGTCCCTTCTGGAAAAATAAATTGTTTTGATAGTTAGTTTTTGTTTTGAAATCCATTGTTTATCTGGATATTCTTTTTAATTGTTTTTTGTGAATGTGTAGACTTCTCAGTGTGATGTTTGCTTTAGTTGAGTTATTGGCATTGGTTTTATGGTTTAGTTTGTAGCGTGTAAAGAGGGATCATGGTTATCTAGAAAAGTAAATTAATAGTGGCTGGAGAGGCGATCAGTTTTGGCTTGGCTTGAAGAAGAAGAAGAGCGAAGAAGGTAAACATTTCCGAAAGGAAGAAGAAGAAGCAGTATCCATGTTTAGAATTTTTTTTTTTTTTTTTAAAGTATGGACGGGCGTCCGCCCGTCCATACTTTAAAAAAAAAAAAAATTATAAAAACTTTTTATTGTATTATATTTACAATAATGCTACGGAAACTGAGATTTTTGCACCGAAATATTGTACCGGCCTACGTGTAAGACATCTCTAAATTTTTTAACAATTTTTTTCTAGTGAACAACCGTCCATTAAATTTGGACGGCCGTTCACTCACATGGACGCCCGTCCATATTATATGGACGGGCTTCCCCCATAAATAAAACAATAATGTTATGGACACCAGGATTTTTGCACCGAAATATTGTATCGGCCTACGTGTAAGACATCTCTAAATTTTTTAACAATTTTTTTCTAGTGAACAGCCGTCCATCAAATTTGGACGGCCGTTCACTCACATGGACACCCGTCCATATTATATGGACAGGCGTCCATATACAAGGGACGGGCGTCTCCCATAAATAAAATACAATAAAAAGTTTTTATAATTTTTTTTTTTAAAGTATGGACGGGAGGCCCATTACACGCCACGCCTCGTCTTTTGTGGTGTAATGGACGGGCGCCCATTACTTTTGGACGGGCGCCCATTCTGTAATGGGACGCCCGTCCATACTTAAAAAAAAAAAAAAAAAAATTTAAACATGGAAACTGCTTCTTCTTCTTCCTTTCGAAAATGTTTACCTTCTTCGCTCTTCTTCTTCTTCAAGCCAAGCCAAAACTGATCGCCTCTCCAACCACTATTAATTTACTTTTCCAGATAACCATGATCCCTCTTTACACGCTACAAACTAAACCATAAAACCAATGCCAATAACTCAACTAAAGCAAACATCACACTGAGAAGTCTACACATTCACAAAAAACAATTAAAAAGAATATCCAGATAAATAATGGATTTCAAAACAAAAACTAACTATCAAAACAATTTACTTTTTCAAATGGGACTTCTGTGGCGAGGAGCTTTTGACCTTGGCACTGGAACCCAAATCTAGCATTAACCTCCCATCCTCTACCTGAACGATGAAGGCTATGAGAGAGGTTCAGGCTTTTGCTCTGTCGCTGAAGAGTTAAAATTTGTGGCCACTCAATTCAGGCGCCTTCACAAGAGACGAGTTCAAGACACCTTCAGTTCTACTCATAAGATGGAGGACATGGGCCGCATGCTTCATCCAAGCTGCATGGCGCCGTTATTCCAAGAGAAAGAAAATGGAACATTTCCGAAAGGAATAAGAAGAAGCAGTATCCATGTTCCGAATTTTTTTTTTTTTTTTTTTAAAGTATGGACGGGTGGACACCCGTCCAAAAGTAATGGACGGTCGTCCATAAAAGATGGGCGGCCGTCCCAAATATTTATAAAAACTTTTTATTGTATTTTATTTATAGACGGGCGTCCTTTAAATAGAGATATCCGTCCCTTGTATATGGACGTCTGTCCATATAATATAGACGGGCGTCTAAAAAATTATTAAAAAAATTAGAGATGTTTTAAACGTAAGCTGATACAATATTTGGGTGCAAAAATTCTGGTATCCTTAACATTATTGTATTTTATAATTGGATCCTCTTTGTCTTTTACTCAACCCTGCAGTCACATCGTATTGGTGTGGTCCCACGGAAAACTCTAGAACTGACGATAGTATCCATGTGATGATGTGCCAAAAGATATTCTCAAATAATTAGTGATTTCATTAACCTAATCAATTACCGATAATTACATACTTTGTTCAGCTCTGGGAAAAGACACAACTTTTGTTAAAATATAAATAAATTAATGAACTTTCAGTACGTTGCTGACGCTGAACCTTCATTTGTACGAAGCTGAATGTTTATTTCTCGTTATAATATAATTAAAAGAGGAGTAAGTATACATTAATTTGTTCTTTTGTTGTTCTCTGTAGGTTTCATGATCTGAGAAATATGGAACTTCTGTTTATAAAAGAGAGATGTCTACACCAATGTTTAAAAATTATTCAAACTTAAAAGTTTATAAAACTCCTTTTTTTTTTTTTTTTTTTTTTTTTTAATTTTACTATCAAACTATCTAATGATGATTTATTAATTTCTATCTTAAGCTCCAATAAGAGATATCGGATGATGAACAGGTTACTTAGATCTCAAAAGAGCTCAGTCTAATTGATTGCCACAATCATATTGCAAAAGTATTATTTCAAGACCACAATCATTATTCTTAGGGCTATTGACACAAACACAAAAATATCCGAGCCATGCTGATTTTGAACTGCAAAATGCACATGAAAATCATATGTTATATCTCATATCTTTTCGTTGAACTCCCAGTCCCCAGATATCATAATAAAAAACTTTATACAGATTTATGGGCCAGGATATTCAGCAACAAATCTAAGTGCAGTTGGTTTAAGGGAAACAGAACTAGACAAGTGTCACAGAAACAAGAGAACTTCTGGTGGGTGGTTTTATCATCATCCATGTGCCCACATGTTGAACGAAGCAATCAAACATAAAACATGCTGAAAAAAGAAAAAAAAAAAATAGAGGAGTGTGTACAGTCTTTTTGGCTCTAGAAAAAAACTGATTTTGATTTGACTGATACCAAGATTTTCCTGTAAAAAACCATACTTTCATTGTTAAACACTTCCCATCTCATATAAAATCATATGAAAAAACAATTAAAAAGAGAGGAGTGTGTACAGTTTTTTTTTTAGCTCTAAAAGAAGAACTCATTTTGATTTGACTGATACAAGATTTTGCATCTCATATAAACTATATAAAGAAATCATATATTGGGAAGAGGGACTGAGAGGTTTTACAGCTTTTCAGAGCCGCCTGGCTTTGAAGGGTCAGTTCAATAGTTCAGAGAGATGCCCTTCAGCCATTGCTAATTAAACTATAAGATTCAGACAATTGGAAACCTGTTTTGAGGGTATTAAGCTGCCAAATTTCTGGGTTTAGAGTTTGAGAAGTCTTATCTTTCGCATAAAAAAACCCTAATCCTAATCCTAACCCTAACCCTAACCCTAACCCTTTTAGTTATAACTTACTGTTATTGGAGAAACCATTTCTTTCTTCTCTCTCACTTGTTAAAGCAAAACTATATTTGAATAGGGTAAAAACTATACATGTTCATTGTAAATGTGGTTCATCTTTAAGGGAAATGTCTCCCAAATGAAATGTTATAAAATGAAATAAAATTTAAGCAAAATCCAAGAAGATAGATAAGAACCTAGTTCGAATTGAAGTGAGTCGTAGAGCATTGAGAACCATTCTTTATTAAGTCTTCTTTTGCAATACTTACTTTTCTCTGCTTTCTGCAGCAAGTTTGGTTGAGTCACATCCAACTACCACTTGCTTGCAGAGTCAGAGTTTAGAGCTCCGTAAGGGTAATGAGTGGTGATTTCCTAAATTTGTTTATTCAGAATCATGATTTCCTCTCCTGAACTCAATCTCAATTTATAAAAACAAACTTTTGGGCTAATTATAAGTAGAAAAAGTATAATGATTTTGGCTATATAAGTGTTGTTTAGTCATATACTTTTGCTAATGGATTTTAAATTATTTCCACTACGACTTCATAGTGTCCATGTTTTGTGCACTGGAATTTGGTATATTTCTTTCCATGCTTTCTTTATGGTTAAGATCAAACTTGACAATTATAACAAACGACAAATTACTATAAATTCAAAGACAGTAAATGAGCTTGATAGACAACCCCACATGGCCATTCCCAGCTTTCTCTTTACCAAGATAAAAGCGTAAAAAATAAAATAAAAGAAAACCCTATTACAATAAGTTTATAAATTATAACCATGTGAAGGCAAGAGGAAAGATATTGAAGAAAGCAAAGATTATAGAAATGTAGATTTCATAGTGAAGAGTCGAGTCTGGTGTCGACACCCGTCAAGCCTAAACCTACTTTTCTGAATCACAAACTCTAGCTATAGCTTGTCCTTTAATTGCAGTAGCTTTAATTTGGGCACTGTTGTCACAAGCTCGACCAGCAACTTGACCCCATCACTCCATACTTCCTTTAATAAAAACTGTATACGCGTCATCGTCTATTGGCAAGTACCATGGGGAAGATGCACCAACATTCATTCATTTTCTGACGGAATTGTCTGATTGATAGCCATAACTGTATCGTGTCACTGGTGAGTATCATCCTACCCTTATTTATAACGGAATTTTGATCATCCTATCCTTTTTCACAATGAAATTTACTTACGAAATTATATTTTTAAGTAGTAAAATTATATTTATAACATTTTAGATAAAAAAATATCATTAAACCATTATTTACGTATAAAAAGATTGTTTACTCTAACATGGAAACCCACTTTTGTCTTCATGACATTAAAACTCAATAAGAATTTCAATTTGTAACCAAAGTCAAAAGAAAAATTTATTGATAAACCAAATTCTAGTTTGTAACATTTGATCAGAAGCCCCAAATTACAGTTTACAACCTCTGGTTTAGATTTGTTAACAATAATCTGCACAACTCCTCCCATAAACCAAATTCTAGTTTGTAACATTTGATCAAAGACACTCTTGAATGTTCTAATCCTAATTCTAATCTTTAGAATCATGCTCAAATATAAACGATCACATAATAGTAAAAATAAACAATAGAAGCAATTTCAATAAGTTCCCACAAGTCAAGTTTCATATC